>VUQK01030834.1:9046-41030 GCA_015106715.1 Bujurquina vittata
GCTGACTTGTCTGTAGGTTATGACCAACATGGCTAGATTCTGTATTTGTTTACTGATTTGTTTCCTAGAATATTCTAGCTGCTTAATATACATGTAATTCTAATTTATACACTGTAATGCAATATAGCATTACATTGTGTGTCTTTATCATTTCACATACTGCTAACTATATTATGTATAAAATGCTCAGTATTTCATCTTTAAATGTTTTAATGGTGTAGTTGAACTGTCAGCGTTACATTATAAACTTATGTAGCTTTAACTGATTAAATACATAGCATGCTGAAGATAATACACTGTTCAAAAAATTAAAGGAACACTTTTTAATCAGAGTACAGTATCGAGTCAGTTTAACTTCTGGGAATATTGATCTGGTCAGTTAAGCAGCAGGGGTGGTTGTTAATTAGTTTCAGTAGCTTTGGTGCACTAGATGGACAACAATGAGACAACCCCCAAAACAGGAATGGTTTTTCAGGTGGAGGCCACTGGCATTTTTCCCTCCTCATCTTTTTTGGCTGTTTTTTTTTTTCCCACTAGTTTTGCATTTGGCTAGGGCCAGTGTCACTATTAGTAACACAAGGTGATACCTGGACCCTACAGAGATTTCACAGGTAGTACAACTCCTCCAGGATGACACATTAATGCCACTGCAAGAAGGTTTGCTGTGCCTCCCAGTACAGTCTCAAGATTCCAGGAGACAGGCAGTTACTCTAGGACAGCTGGACAGGGCTGTAGAAGGTCCTTAACCCATCAGCAGGACTGGTATCTGCACCTTTGTGCAAGGAGGAAAATGATGAGCACTGCCAGAGCCAAACAATCAGAAACAGACTTCATGAGGGTGGCCTGAGCACCTGATGTCCTTTAGTGGGCCCTGTGCTCAACTGGCATTTGCCATAGAATACCAGAATTAGCAGGTCCAACACTGGCGCTGTGCTTTTCATAGGTGAGAGCAGGTTCACCCTGAGTACATGTGACAGATATCTGGAGAAGCCGTGGAGAACATTATGCTGCCTGTAACGTCATTCATCATGACCAGTTTGGTGGTGGGTCAGTGATGGTCTGGGGAGGCATATCCATGGAGGGATGCACAGACCTCTGCAGGCTAGGCAACGGCACCCTGATTGCCATTAGGTATCAGGATGAAATCCTTCAACCCATTGACAGACCCTACACTGGTATAGTGGGTCCTGGGCTCTTCCTGGGACATGGCAATACCCGGCCTCATGTGGCTAGAGTGTGCAGACAGTTCTTAAAGGATGAAGTAATTGATACCATTGACTGGCCCCCAAGCTTGCCTGATCTAAATTCAACAGAACACCTCTTGGACATTGTGTTTGAGTTCATTCGACACGGCCAGGTTATACCTCCAGGAGCTCACTCATGCCCTGGTCCAAATCTGAGAGGAGATCAATCTGTTGTCTCATTAGGAGCATGTCCCAGGCGTGCATACAAGTACATGGGAGCCATACAAACTACTGCGTACCATTTTGAGATCTGATCTGTTTTCAAAGTGTTCCTTTAATTTTTTTCTTGTTGAAAGAAGATGCATCCTTGATGCTATTGCTAACACTAAAACCTCTCTTTCTCTTTCTCTCGCTTTCTCTCTCATCCTCTCCTTCAGTACACTACTGATGATTTAGATTACGCTCAGTACTATGACGTTTCTGAGGGAGCAACAGAAACCAGTCCAATCTATGAGTATTCTGAACCACAGGTAAATGGAAAAAAGGAAGGGAAAGATGTTGTTTTTCTTTGTCTAATTTTGATTTTGGTTAATTTTGTGTCCCAGTGTTATCTTTACATTCATATCAGTTCTCAACAGTTAGATTTGCCCTACTACATTAAGATATACTTTACAGTAGTCCAGGTGTAAATTTGAATGTGCATGTAAACATACACAGTGTGTTAGTCTTGTCTTGTGTCGTCGGAATGTTGTCTGCTTTAAGTGTGTTTCCTGTGTTTCCAGCATATCTTTAAAAGTATTTCTATATTGTGGCAACTCTTTACTTGTTTGGGTATTTTGTGTCTATTTATTTACTGCAATAGATACAAACAGTTCTGAAAGGCAAAACTTATTTTTGTTTTCTTTCTTAAAAACTTTCCAAGCCCAGTCCTTGATTGTTGTACAGCACCCTATTCTAGCCAACAATCGCATGGTGGTGTTAACACGATCAACACTCCAGTTGCAGCCCTTGCATGAACAATATGTGCATGATGTGCATGAACAATATGTAAAGCGATACCATGCAGACCAAGTACTGAGCATAGGCTGCGTCTGGAAAAAATGGCAATTTGTATTGGAAAACCGTATACCAGTCAAGGAGTGTGGCTTCAAATCATTTCCATTTTTTTTATGTTCCATGTGTGGTATTATTTGTCACCATCACCTCTTCCAGAGAAAGAAACGTAGTGTCTCCATGAAAAAGAAGATGACCAGAAAGTCCCCCAGTAAAACTAAACCCAAGCCCTTAAAATCACCAGCTAAAAAGTTTTCCACTAAGAAGAAACAACAGATGCCTGGCTACCAGGCCACTGCACCGATGCGACCCCAAGGCAATTTTAGGGTAAAAGTTATTTTAGAGACTAGATCACATGCCATCAAGATCTTCCTGCCCAGAATTCTGAAGGGAAAATCTGTGATGGCAGATTTCAACCTCCCTAACCTTCTTGTTGTAGAAGTAGCAGACTTCAGTCAGCTTGAGGGGGATCCCTAGCAAATAACCTCTTATCTGAGCTTTCATGCTAACCTTTATTCTTCTTTCCTTTTTTTCAACATGACTCAGATAAACAATGTAGAAGGAGATTACAATACAGACATTGACTACGGAACTGTAGATGGTACTCAAACTCAGTCCCCCTTTGCCACGAGTGGACCCCATGAGGTAATTTTCAACTCCTTTGTTACGCTTAAAAGAAAAACTGTGTTAGTTGATGTGGGGAGTGGGAGCCAGGATTTCACCCAAGGAAGTGCCTGGTATGATATGACAAAGACACAGCCATTCAAGTCAGCGAATCAGTGTGTCTTTTGATTTGCTCAGTTTTTGATGTGCGGCAGAACTGATGGACAAAGGATATTTTTATATACCTAAAAGCATTCATTATTTATTTTATTATACTGAAAGCATGTGTCTTTGACAGTGACTTTCACTCTCATGCTGAACAAAACATGTAACATGCACCTTTTTTAAAGATAGTTTTCTCATGTTTGGGGACTCAGAAGACCATTCTGTCAGAACCACCAACACAGAGTGGAATGTTGAAATAAAGATTTGCAGCCTGACACAGAGTACAAACTAAATACTAATGACACAGAATGTCTCATCCAAAGCTATTGACAGTAAATGATACAGTAAATTATCTGCTGAACAAAATACAAGATTTCCTGTTGTCCATCACATCATAAGCCTTCTTTTGATCACTAGCTCTTCTTATTACCTTGAAAAGATCGATGATCAAAAGGCTTAACTCTCACAGCCAGCTATGATTGTGCATTGTCTGCGGTGTTTGACAAAGTAGATGTGATCAGACGGGCTATTTTGAATATATAATTTGACATGAAGGAGTACTGCCCGCAGTAAGTGTAATTGCATCCACTTTGTCTCACTCCAGAACTAAATCCACAGCGATCACCATCAGGAATGAAAAACAAAACAGCGCCAAGCGATTAAGGTTTTAGTCCTTGTGCCAAATGCAAAGCACTGTGGTGAAAATCGCTGGTGGCTAAAATATATTCATCAAAACTGATTTGCTGACTTGTAAGTTTTTAATTTATTTGTATTTGTCTTAATGCACACTTGCTTCAATCTTATTAATTTGATGTTCATGCAAGTTGCTGCTAGATGTCTTTTCTGACATCTGTTTGAGCCTTTCTTTGCTTTGTGTATCACTATGCCATTTATGGATATATGATGAGAGAGAAAAGAAGGCTCAGATAACATCAAGTCTGTCTTTAGATGTATGATTACCAAACTGATAATGATAAAGTATCATCTTGGTAACACTTTGTTTATTCCTTGTTGGGTTTTTTTTCTGTTGTCACAACACTTGGCTGTAATAGAGTGATACTTTCATTTTGAAAGTCCGTAGTGCCAGTTTTTCTCTTGCATCCAAAATAATCTAAGCTTTGTAGGCAAAGTGATATTCTTAATAAGTAAAGTGTTACCATTGCTTTTGTTGTTTTCAGCATTTCCTGTTTAATCCACTTGCAGTTTGCTTTAATAACATCTTAAAATAAATTACATTACTTCAGTTGCTTAGCTAACATTCTCATTTCTTTGGTTGCTCACTATTACTTCCCCCCTCTTCGCTTGGCTAACACATGAAAGGCTGTGGAGGAGGATGCTGTCGGTGCGTATATCACCGAGGCCACCCCCATTGCTCCAGAGCCCACCGTTGTTACAGAAACACTGGACACCTTGGATTCTGGTGCGGAGAAATATAACTTTAAGGAGTATGACCTCAATGAGTATGACTTGGGCGAGGTTGACAACAGGTTGTATGATTATGGGGCATATGATGAGTTTGGCACGGCCCTGCCTAAACCTGAGGCAACCTACGATGATGAGGTGGGGCCCGGGGTCGCTGCTGAAACCGATGTTTCGGAGAGTACTGTAAGTATCACATCCACACCTGGTGACTGATGGGTGTGTGCATGAACAGCATGCATTAGAGACTCTGTGTGTGTTATGGTTTCACTCAGTCTTTCAGTGCATGTCTTCTTTGTGTCTTGGTAAGAGAAATGCGTCATTGACATGTTAAGTGTGGAATCGGGAGATCTGCTGCCGTTTCAACAGTGTGTGTTTAGTGATTGAGTGCTGTCTTAGGGACTATGCATGTATTTTGCAATAAAGGGTTTAACCTATTTCTTACCAGTTAGGTAGATTTCTGTTTGGCATAGCATAGCTATAAATAAGATATTTGCAATTTTCCCATACGTATTATCAGTGTATGCTGGCCCAACCTACACTCATTCATACCAAACAAGGCCTATTGCACCTCCCTACCCATTCATCTCTCAGCAGCTGGTTGTGATCCCTCCCTCTCCTCATCTCAGGGTGGACTGCAATTAGCTCATAAATCATAGGCAGCTGTCTGCATAGTGCACACACACACAACTGTACAGAACATGCAGACTTTTGAACTCCGCCTCTCCTAATCAAAAGTGTCTACAGTCTGTAACAGTATGTTATTTAGTCAATATAAAGAACATATTGATTAACTCAACTCCACCTTTTGTGGAGTTTTCAGTGTACCAACAACTACACATCCTCAAACTCCATTATATGTCTGTGTGCCTTTGGTTATCAGTAGAATTTGAGGAAAAGGTCTTTATTGGCCTTATATGCCTTTTTACTACCCCTCTCAGACACAGCTCACCCAGGCTAGTACCTTCTACTGTCACCACACCTTCTCCACCTTAAGGAGGAACTAACTTACTACTGCTAATAATGTGTTGTGTTCAGCTATTCATGTATACATAGTAATGGACAAAAAAAATACACTAAGCTTAATTGTGAAACTTTAAATTAATAACATTCTGGTGATTGTATGTTATACTTGATTACCATTTATTAACCACACTGCTCAGTAACAATGCAATGACAGCATGACTCCATTTCAAGCATGTGGAGGTCCATCGTTGCTCATTAGGATTAACATTTCTCTTTATTAATGTAATCTCGCTTTGTGTTATCCATGGTTTTCACAGTCTAGTGCTGTTTTGACTAGTTATAAAAAAGCCACCGCTTTTCTTGGTTTGTGACTGCAGGTCGCTGGTACTGGAGCAGCCTTTGGCCAGAAGGGAGAGAAGGGCGAGCCAGCTGTGATTGAACCTGTAAGGTTCAAAATGTCCAAAATTTTGTTACCATTTTTATCACTTTTGCTGCGCATGTCAATTTAAAGTATTTTTAGAGTGAGCTGTCTCACTGTTATTAGAATTTTAAATCATCTAAACCCAAGAGAAATAGTGTCGACCACAGAATGGCATTTTTTTTACTTGTTACTTAATACTGTACTTCTTTAAAGACCCCTTAAATAGTGCTATTAAATGACCAAAACAGGACTTTTTCCTATTATTTGTTGACTCATCCTGAACTTGTCTGTAATACTGCTTCTGCACATGCCACGATTTGTGATGTGAAACACTTTCTTTGTTTTTTTAAGGGAATGTTGATTGAAGGCCCACCAGGACCCCCTGGCCCAGCTGTGAGCATAATTATAAACCACTCGAATCAGAATTTCCTGAATTGGTATGCTGGTAGTCTGCTAACTTAGCTTTGCCTTTTCAGGGTCTTCCAGGACCTTCAGGCCTACAAGGACCCCCAGGTGCCGCTGGAGATCCTGGTGACAGAGTAAGTTTATTATTTATGTCCCCAAACTAGTCAAATATATTTTACTCCGAATTTAGCTGTGTTCATTCCTGTTACAAAATACGTTTGACTTTTGCTACCTTCCTCCATTACTCTGTTCTTTGAACTGTCTCTCTGTTCCACAGTAATGTAGCACGCTCACAGCGCTTTGATGTTGTCATGATGCAATCTGTCCACAGACCTATGAACATATGAACTCCTTGCAAACTGCTATGATTTTTGGTATAGCGGGTGTCTTCAGGCCTGTGTTTTTGCCATGATGACAAACACGTATATCCACAGACACATCATTACAGCAATACCAGCTACATTAGTGTGTCAGGTAGATATTGCAAGTTTGTAGACCAGATAATGGTACTTATTATGTAATTACACATAGACAGAATAATTTAAAAGAATGTGAAGTAGGAAGAGGGTATACAGTAAGTACTCAGTATGTGTCAGTATACACCCACCCTTGAACAGAGCCCTAATTTTAACCTCAAGTGTGCAGTTTAGTTCAAATCTGGTAGACAGACAGACATCCTGGTGAAATACTACATTTTATCTACATTTGCTTTACAGCTGCCAGTGTTTGATTACTTTCAGTGATCTGTACCATCATAAATTCTTTAAATTTAACCCAAATGTAAATTGTAGTGCATACAAAGATGTGAAAAAGCCCACAGAAAATAGCCAGACAACTTTTTACTACAACTAATTTGCTGATGGTTAGACACAACAACATAAACATAACAACCAGCTATGGAAAATTTTTTACATTTTTATTTTTACAATCACTGAAGAGGACCTGCTCCTGGTTTCTTGTCATAGTTATTCTTATAATTCTGATGATTTTAATAATCTGGTTTCGTTTCTTCCGTATTGCAGGGTCCTCCTGGACGCGCTGGTCTGCCTGGTGCTGATGGTTTGCCGGGGCCCCCTGGTACCATGCTGATGCTGCCAGTAAGTGCTCATGCAACAGAAGTACATTCCATCCAAACTTATCATATAATCCATAACCAGCATCATTTCTAGAGTATTGAATGGTGATGACAGAGTAAGCTGAACAGAATGTGCTGTCTGTGTGTGCCACACAGTTCCGTTTTGGTGGGGATGGTGAGAAGGGTCCAGTGGTGTCGGCCCAAGAAGCTCAAGCGCAGGCCATCCTTTCACAGGCCAGAGTAAGTAGAAACAACATTTTAAAATCCACAGGGAAACCAACAGGCTGTGGACAAACCCCCACCCCTGTGCTGCTCTCTACACACAGCTGGGGGAAAGGAGGGGAAGGAAGACTGAGACAGTGAGGAGGGGTTGCGCTGCATTTTGTTGGCCTTGTGCAGCTAAAAGGAGACATGCCGAGCAGGCTAAAGAGCAACAGCATGAAAAGGCCACTTTGAACAGGTGGACAGGCAGGAGAGACTGTTAAAAATACTTAGAGGCTCAGACTCTGCGGGTGGGCGAAGCCAACAGGCGTAGTCCTTGTATCTGAGTAGCAGAGACGATGGGCAGTTAGACAAAAAGAGAAAAGTTAGAATTAATAACTGAACAGGTGACTGAACCTGATTATCAAATATTAAAATATATGGCCTATTACACACAGTATGACATCACAGTGAGAGAGCGATTGGAAGATGATAACAGCTGAACACAGCAGACCTGACGAGAAGTATTTCAGGTGTGATATGTGAAAAATGTATAAACATGCATAACATGCAGTTTGCAAAAAATATTATGATAGTACTATCTGGATTAAATAGTTTTTTACTCAGTGGAATTTGACCTTGGTCTTGTCTGTGCCTTTGCCTGCAGCTGGCTATGAGGGGACCCCCTGGGCCGATGGGTTTGACAGGAAGATCAGGGCCAGTGGTGAGTGACAATTTATTCTGTAATTTATGCCGTTTATAGCCAACATAGCTTTTAACTTATTACCATATGCTTATAACCAACTGAAGAAAATGCATGTTTTTAAAAATTCGGGGCTTAAAATGATAGTGAATTTGCAGTGTTAAAATATCATCTTTTCTTGTGTATTTTTCTTTATACTTTTGGTAATATAAGAAAATGCAACAAAATCTAGAGTAGCTGTTTTGAAATTTTCCTTAGTGGCTCAGTGGAAAAACTGCCTGTGTATTAACAGCTGCTTTTAATATCTGATTCTGTTGTTACAACCTGGCAAACACTTTTTTTTCCTGGGCTTGTTGATACAAGATCCACAGCTTATCTCCAGGAAAAGACCCTACAAAAGGCAGAAAGATTTGCCTAAAGATTGATGCCAGATTAAACCTAGTTCCATTAATGCATCTGTCTGTGTAATCTTAGACTTCAGATGTCAGTTTTGAGCAATCAGGCAAATAAGTTTTACTTGACACAACTAATTTAGATGCTAAAAACACAGCAAATAAAGATCAGTGTTTATGCCAGGTGCATGTAAACTAATCCAATCCAAGAAGTGATAAGAGTGTCTTAGAATTTAGAATACTGTATGTGTTTATGTCTCAATATAAAAATATGTGCAGTGGTTTTTATTTTGATGAATGTGTATAGACATTGTGTGCCGTACACATTAGGCTAAATATCGCCATCTGCTGTTTTCTTTACAGATTTTTTTAATAGTCCATCTTACAGGAAACTGTAAAATAGCTTGAAAAAAATGTATATGTAGCTTTCTTGGTTTGTGTTCTCTTACTTTAGGGTCTACCTGGCACTACTGGATTGAAAGGTGATAGTGGAGATCCTGGTCCTCAGGTGAGAGATACATTATGTCCTAATAATTGGGTAAAAGCATTTCTCACAAGCTAAGAAACAAATAGTCCTGTTGATCACTTACTGGTCCTCGTGTGCCTGAGCAGGGTCCCCGTGGCATCCAGGGTCCCCCAGGGCAATCTGGCAAACCAGGCAAGAGGGTGAGTGAACTCACTAACCTCCAGCACTCACGGTGCAGAGTGTGTGTGTTTGCGTGCCTCTGTGTTTGTTGTTTGGTTGTTTGTACTTGTGATCTCTCCTCAAAGGCTGAGAAGCTTATGTCCACTCCAGCAAACAATTGCTTCATATGTGCTTAAAGGCCCGTGGTCTCTCCAATCCTCGGATCAATGGCTAGGCAGTTAATCTGTCTGAAAATGCCAAAACATTAACACTGACTATGGATGTAGGGCGCAATTAGTGTCACAGTTTAGTCCCTCCATGGGGCCAAACATCTTGACCTAATTGGATACTAATAAACATAAACCAGTCATTGGCGAGTTAGTGATACAAGCTTAATTAAAATACGAGACCTTTGGTGATTTTAATGTCACAAAATGTGATTAAAAATGCTTAATTAAATAAATTGTATGTAAGCTTGTTATGTACTCCTGCAATTTATGAGTCAGTAAGGCAAGGTGGAGAAGAGATTATAGTTGAAAACAAAAGGGAAATGACAAATATATTTTTCTGCATCTTTTTACATTTGATATTCATCACTATGATTTCAGACAGAATATTCAGATTCAGAAAACTGTATTCATCCCCAAAGGGCAATTGATATTCCATTATAATATTCCATTATAATAATCAAACAAAGACTTTTTTTCAATTATTGGTTGGACTTTGCAAAATCCAACAAGTTGATTAGTTCACAGGAAGTGTAGATTTAAACGAAAACTTAAATGAATAAAACAAATAAACCCAATAAGCACAGTGGTTGCATTAAAATGTAATTCCGATAATCACATCCAGAATAAAAGGAACAGAATAACTGGTAGACTTGGAACTTTAGCGGATATTTTGAAAGCAAATGAAGTACCTTAAACGTGCGGATATTTTACACATAAGTACAGAACTCCTCAGTATGTAAATATATATGCATATATTTAATCTCTACTCTTCTGTTTTAAGGGCCGTGCTGGAGCTGATGGAGCCCGTGGGATGCCCGGAGAATCAGGCGCAAAGGTACGAAATGCTGCTACACAACCTTAAAAGTTTAGTTCACCGAAAATGAACAAAAAGTGGAAATGTTGTTCCTTATAAGCCATAATGATTGCTCTTGTAATATCGCATGGTTTGACGGCATCTGCTGAGCTGTTTCCTTACAGGGTGATCGAGGATTCGATGGACTTCCTGGGCTGCCTGGTGAAAAAGGACACAGGGTGAGCAACAATATGATGCTTGTTGGCACTTCAGTTTGTTGAATCATGTGAGGAAAATGCGCAGTTTGCGATGTTTTCAAAAAAGCAGCTTTTTAGTCTGTTCCTTTCCAGATCCCTATGAATTAGATTAACAGTGAGATTTATCCATTAAGAGTATAAATGAAACAGGGTATTGTTTGCCTGAGAAACAACTTCTTTAGTTGTTTTTGAGCTTATGAGCAAAACACTGCTTCCTTCGTGTGATAAGTCACAAAACTGGCATTAAAAAAATCACCTAGTTATACAGGATTAGTCTTCTTGGATTACGGTATTTACTAAAGGTTTGGGTATCTTGGATGTGCTTTAGTTGCCTGTAGTCACTGGTACACTGGTACAATTTCAATATCTTTCTAAGATCATATTGAGCACCATCCTTAAATTTCAGTGTGCTGAGTGGCTAATTGCTATTCCGTGAGGGGAAAATGGATTAACAAGTTGTAATTTGCTACAAGGCTTCCACTAATGTACCTGCATTAATCAGGCTACATAGAAAATTTTCATGATGGTGGTGCACTGGTGCTAGGTAATTGGTTTGTACAATGAAAAATTAAGAAATGAATTCGCTGTGGAGTACGCCAGCCCGATGCGTGTCACCTGGTTATTCCAAATCTGTGTTACGATGTCGTAATTGTTGTAATTGTTTCCTTCCCAAATTCGCCATTCTGCTAGTACACAGTTTGTGGCAGAAAAATTTATCTTTAAAGGGGTTTTATAGTATAGTGAGATAGCAGCAAGTAAAAAACATGTATTCAGCTAACAAGGATGAGGAAACAAAAGGTAACCAATGAATGAAAGGAGACAGACAAACATCATAAAATGAGGACTTAACCTGAATCCTTTTGCTTTATTGTTCCCTCTCTTCTTTTTCTTCTCTTTCTCAGGGAGAACCAGGGCCAATGGGACCTGTGGGTGCTCCTGGAGAGGATGGACAGAGAGTAAATACTTCCTCTTTTTATCTTAACACTCTTAAATACCTGCATGCAACTGAGATGCATCACACCATGCAGTAGATCAGATGTGCTTGACCAGCACAGCCCTCAGGCAGCAGCAGCTGGGTTGAGATTATGAACTGGGAATATGAGGAGAGGTCGTGTATAACCTTTCGTCCTCATGAAACTAACTACCTTAACCAACTCCTGACTGTTGCTGAATTCAGAAATGTTTACAGTGGTTGAACATGAGCCCTGACTGATACAGGCTTTTGAGTACCTAAGATTATAGGTGGTGATTATTGATATATAACACACAACGTCACTGTTTACTTGTTTGAATTAATGTGATAAACACCAATTCTTCAGTACACATCACTATATTTAATTTTCTCTTCTTCTTCTAATTTTTTCCCCTTTTTTTCTTTTTTCCCCTTAGGGCGAGGATGGCGAGATTGGGCCTAGAGGATTAGCTGGAGAGAGCGTAAGGCTGTCAGTTTTATTGTATCATGCCATTCCAGATATATGGAATTACAACAAGCTGCAACAGGATCTTCTTTTAGTTATTTAGCTAAGCTAACACAAGTATCCACCAGGGGACAGGATTTCCCTTCTGAAAATGATCTAAGTATAATGACCATAAAACAAATCCTATTTTATTTCAGCTCTTTAATCTGTCTCCTTTGTTTTTAATAGGGTCCAAGAGGTTTGCTGGGACCTCGAGGTCCTCCGGGACCCCCTGGATCACCTGTACGCACCTTAACTTTTACCGTTTCCTCATGTAATATCACTGCTTGTAAATAATATGATTTATCACGAGTCTTATTTGATCTGTCCTCTGCAGGGTGTTGCTGGAGTTGATGGTCCTCCAGGTTCAAAAGGAAACATGGTACAAACACAGCTTCCTCTCAGTCAACTCACTAAAATGTGACTGTATGAGCTCCTCAGGCCCCGAGCTAAACTCTACTAAATATTTTCATTCAGTGTGCACTGTTCAAGTTAGCGTTTTGGTTTTAGGGCACACTGCTGTGAGGTTAAAGGTCAAGTGTTAATTGTGGGTCTGATGTAATTATTGTACTATAAAGGTTTTAGATATCACATGCTACATTATGTTAAGATAAATGTTCAATATTTTTTTGAATGTTTTTTTTACAACATGTACTGTAAAAAAAAAAAAGCTTGTTTAGAGGTAAATTGTACCTGGAACCACTTAAAATGTTTAACAACAGCTATATATATTTTTCAGGGACCACAAGGAGAGCCAGGCCCACCCGGGCAGCAGGGAATACCTGGAACACAGGTGAGCGAATCAATCATTAAGTGTCATCACTACACATGCCATAAGCAAAGACAAAGTGCAGTGCAGGCATGTTTTTCATGGATTTATCTTAGGAGAATGGGACTATTTGGGCTTTCTTTTAAAGCATCATCTTCATGTTGGTGGAATTCCTGCAAAGCTTCCACACCTGTTGGAGCAAGATTTAGTCCGCACACGCTGCACATGCAAGCGCAAAACAGGTAGTGTTATGTTTTGCCGAATACAAAAAAAAGACTGATTTAACAGCAAGTGCAGATAAAAAAAATGGCTGCACACACAGGCAGGATTTTTCCCAAAGAGTAGAGAGGGGGAAAATAAAACAACAAAAAACACCAAGAAGCATTGGGAATACTAGGAAAAACAGGGACACATGGGAAAAACCGGACAGTATTTTACAAGTGGCTGAACAGATCCTCTAACAAAGGCAGAGAAATCCAAGACTAGGGCTTTGGTTGAACAGGCAAAAAGATTACCTCCTACCTCCTTCCCTGGTCACTTTACCTTGACTTCAGACGAATTGTCATGAGGTCAAAGAAAGGGGTGAGGGAGAATTTATAAAGACTTATGAAAAGAGAAGCACAGTGGTCAGAGAATCCCAGACAGCTTAATAATGTTAGAGGGGACATTGTTGATGTGGGTCTGCCGTGGTGAAACTACAATGTCTCCAAAATGGAGTACACGAAGTGCATCTTAGATACTTCATTTCATGTAGTCTTACTGTGTTGTTTCATGCAGGTCATATATAAGAGAGCAATCAGGCATTCGATATAAATAAATTACCTGTATAGTCAAATGAAATGTTTGTCATCCGGTCACTAAGGTAAAGGTAATTTATAATAATACTTAACAATAAGCTTAGAAAGGTGACACAACTATTCTAAACTGAATGTACTGAAACTGAAATAAACAATGAAGTCACTTTGATCATTTTAATGTAGAAAATAATCTTTCTTTATGGAGATTTTACTATATATACGCATAAAGAAGGTCATTCTTCAAGCAGTTCAACATATTTTATTAGCGTTATGCATAACGTTCAGGGTTGATCAGAGAGTTCACCTGCCATTAAAGTTTCAAAACATATCAGCAGGCTATGGCATCAAATAGAAAATGCACTATTAATGTCACATCTCAATTATGTTTATTGGAGTTAATGATGTTCAAGTAATGCGTCGCTACAAATTATTGGGGGGGGGGTATTATGTCCTTTCCTTTCATAAAGGATGGTCCAGTGTGTCTTCTGCTAAAGTAGGTAATAAAAGAATCACTGAAGCACCTTTCCTAAGTAATTAGAGAATTCATCCAGTTTTTATTATGGGTTATTATGGCTGCCACTTCACTCAGTGAGAACTCCTCCTTAGTAAATGTGATAGTTTGACCAGAGCCATTGTGTACACTGAGCAGTGATGGGTCGACTGTCAGACATGGAAGGAAAAGGAAAGGCAAAGGCAGTTTTCACCAACCTTCACAGTAAAACAGAAAGTAACCCAAAGATAAATAACTAATAATAAAAGACATGTAGACAGGAAAACACAGAATGACACAAGGAAGCCAGAAACACAAAGGAGAACAACAAAAATATAAAGGGCAATGGCACCCACAGATGCATGTATGGGAGGACATAAACAAATATTTAAGGGTTCACAAGTGTGCCAAATGCTAATATACCCCATTTAGAACAAACACACTTCAACACACAAGCTTAGCATTTCTTTGCCAGCTAAATTATTTACAGCTCCAACAAACTCTTCAGTTTATCCGGCTCGCACGTGTGTTTGAGCATGCCTGTGGTTGCTATAGTGACTCTCATCTCTATCTGTGTTTTATAGGGTCTTCCTGGTCCTCAAGGCCCCATTGGACCACCTGGGGAAAAAGTATGTTTTTTTTTTTCATTTTCTTTATTATTTGAAAGCTTATTATTAATATTTGTTCCTTGATTTCTGGTAAAGTCATACAGTGTATATTTAGCTTTTTGAAAACTGCGTATGATCTTTGTAAGAATCCTGAAACTTTTTTAAACCTGTGACCTTTGACCTTGTTTGCCTTTTTCTTTTCTTCATACAGGGACCTCAGGGCAGGTCGGGGTTGCCTGGATTACCCGGAGCTGATGGGCCTCCTGTGCGTGTTCTTGTCACCTACATACGTTCACACTGTATATCAGTACTGCACACCCATAAACAAGAAAATCTAACACCACTTTATGCATATAATATTAACTAAAACTTTGGGGACTGTTGTTTCTGAATCTCAGGTGTGCAAACAAACAGCAAATGCAGAACTAATACTAACCAGTGCAGCCATTACCACATAATCAAACAGTAACAGGTCACGTTTTAGACTATAAATGAAATTGTTGTGTAAGCTTTGTGCTTAAAAAGTGTGCATAGGCCATATTTTGATTTTGATTCAATTTTTTCTTGTGTAACATGCCAGAACTGTACCTCAGACAAGACATTTTCCATCACCAGAAATATAATAAATAGCCTATGGGATCTGTTATTTCAGACCGGTAGTTGTTCATGTCATACTTCTTTCCCTGCCCTTACTAGGACAGGTGTGTAAGTTCAACAGGCAGGCAGCCTCAGCTGCCCTCAGGCCCCGGAGCCTGGTGATTTACAGCCCTCTGCCTCAATCTCACACCTCAAATTGGGAGTGCCAGGTGTTCACAGCTAAAGGATTCCATATGTTTGTGGGCAGTTTAAATCAGACCTGTCTGTTTGTACTATGACCCTTAGGTCATCAGTGGCCAACACAAAATTGTCCAATTTTATGTATATTATCCCTTGTAACACTAATAGTAGTGCATTTTTGTTATAATTTATGCATAAATAAAAGTTTGCCCAGATAATTAATGTGGCATAACGTGAATAGACTGCAGTTCCTTGCTGACCCTAATCTTGAATAGTGAGGTTTTCCCTTTGCTGTCATTTGCAGATTTGATTTCAATTACTTGTATGATTTTTGTGTATTTAAAATACAACACATACGCTAGAAATGATTAACTCAGAAATAAATGAGCTCAGTGACATGCGTTTGGTCACACCATTCACCATGTTGGGTAGTTTCACTTTGTGATGTCTTTATTTACAGGGTCATCCTGGTAAGGAGGGCCCACCTGGAGAGAAAGGAACCCAAGTAGGTGTTGTTAAGTCACTGAATAATTTGGTCAAGACATTTATTTGCATGCATGAGTTTATTTATTTATTAAAATTTTATAGCATGAGGCTGTGGTATCAGGTGTTATTAGTTCATTCACTTTTTTGTTGTTATTCATATTGGAATCATAAAACATTTTGTTAACTAAACTTCTTTTGTAGTAGTAGATAATATAACAGTTTAATGAGCACTTTTTTGCATGTTGGGGTAATGCCATCTGTGTTTATCTGCTAAGCATTCATATCAGTAATCATGTTTTTTTTTTCCTTTGCTCCAGGGTCCACTAGGCCCACAGGGTCCCATCGGTTATCCTGGCCCTCGTGGTGTCAAGGTATGATGTTTGATGATGTGTGCATTTGATTGGCCAAACCTCTTTGTTATTCTTCCACAGTTCAGAAAGCCCACCTTTTGTTCTGTTAAACACTACTCTGTTGTATTCTAACCTCTGGCTCATGTCCTGTAGGGTGCAGATGGTGTCCGTGGTCTCAAGGGATCAAAGGGAGAGAAGGTATAAATAAAAAAAAAAATAATATCCATGTTATAAAGGTTATAGCTTCTAAGCAGCTTAATAATTATACATAATATGAAGCTAAGGTCTTTCTGTCTACAAAGACTATTCCAAGTAAATATGCTGACATAAGCCCCTTGGTTTCTGTTAAGTGAGTTGGCATGCTGAATTCCAGTCTAAACTTCACCTTGTGATGAAGGTGAAAATAAAGTTTGGAAACAGCATGCAGATATATTTACGTCATGAGTATGACATCTCTAACAGTGGCTGTTTACCTGCACTCCTAACTTTATTGAGCCCCTTGAGCTGGAGTGGACAGCTGCTGCAGCCCGAATGCGTTGTGCAGAGATCAGTCGATGGCCATCTTCAGTAAAGACGGAGACTTTCTTAAAGTGACCCTCAATCCTCTCTTGAATGTAAAGCTGCCATGCTCTAGGATTTTAGTTTCAAAGAACACTACAATCAATTTCAAGCACCTTTGAAGTGTTAAACTATGTGTGTAGCCATGTAGAATTTAAACTAAGCTTTTTAAAAAAAAAATATGCATAACTTTTATTCAAGATCAATACAGTTGTGTCACTGTAAAAAAAATCTATTATCTGACTGAGGGATGTTGTTCCTACTACATTGACAGGTATTCATATCATTTTTTATTGAATTATTTATAGCAAGAGATCCAAAAGCCAAAACCTCGAGGAAAAAGAGTTTGCTATGAATAAAGGATGTGCTCTTGAAGTGTGTGCGTGTGGTCTTCGTGAGGTGGTGGCAACAGACATGCTCAGCACTGCATTATGCATCAGAGAGGCCTGAAAACATGGACAAGCGAAAGTTTCAAAGCAAAGTTTGGATGAATGGAACAGTGTCCTTTGGTATCCATTTACAAATTTCACAAAGTCAGTAATTGCTTTAATTGTTTGCAGTCTACAATCAGTGTGTTGTAGACTGAATGTCTTGTGTCTTTAAAAAAAATTGTCAAATTTGTTACATCAATATATAAACAGCCACAAATAAAATGAACTGGTGCTGTTGCTAAATGTAGAGGATGAAAATATCAAAAACGTAACATTTCCGTGCAAGTGCTATTACACCATCTGACCAGCAGATGGCACTACCAATCCTGTGATTTCCAGAGTGAAACTAAGAAGGCTGAATTTTTAACAGCTTTTCAAAAAATAAAATGTCAGAAAGTTTAATAAGTTTTAAAAAAAGAAAAACATTCTATTTCAGATTTTTTGTTGGGAAAATTAAACAATGATTTTAGTAACAATGTAACAACCCAAAAAATGCTGGCAAATTCATTAACGTCTTTCCTTTCAGGGTGAGGACGGTTTCCCAGGTTTCAAGGGGGACATGGGAATCAAAGGAGACCGGGTGAGGAGCTTCACTGAACATCACACAATGTTTAGTCCAGTCTTTCTTCTTTACATGGACTGACTACAGTATATATTGTAATATATTTATGGGTCATAGGGTGAACTTGGTATTCTTGGGCCCCGTGGAGAGGATGGTCCTGAGGGTCCTAAAGGCAGAGCTGGACCCCCTGGTGAATCAGGTCCTATTGGTCTTGCTGGAGAAAAGGTAATAGGGCTCTTTTTGCCCCCAACTCCAGTTGTGTTAAAATTGTACTCTGTGCTTACTTGTACCTTTTAATGTCTCATAGGGTAAACTGGGCGTCCCGGGATTGCCAGGTTATCCTGGAAGACAAGGCCCTAAGGTATGTAAGGTTGTTTTTCTTCAGTAGTAATACATATTATGTGGCAGTTTGCTTTGTTGATTGGAGAACCGTGAAGTCATCATGGTTGCCTGAGTACACAAAAATAGCGCAATGGAGAAAAAGTCCATACTGGAAGGCAGGCTAATTTTATGGAAATTAAGGAAATTCAGCACGCTTGGTTGTTATTTTTAAAATAATATTGTTAAAAGATATAAATTATTTAAAAAAATTATTTCCATGGATTTATTTTTTGTTGAATGTGCCCAATGCAACGTGAGGTTCTGCAGGAATAGGTAAGCTGTTTTTTGTTGTAAAATCACCCTCTTCTTGTTTCATTGTGTGAATGTGTGCTCCCCAATTATTCTTTAGGGCTTAACTTCAATATAAGAAAAATTTTGGCAATGCTGTGTACTCGTTCTGTTAAAAAGTGTTCTGTCCAGCTGGAGTAGAGAGGGGTTTTTTTTTGTATGGAAAACGGCGTGAACAAATCAGGAGAGAGCAAAATGTTAAGGTCATGGACAGTGGGACTCATGCTGAATTTATGGTAT
This sequence comes from Bujurquina vittata, assembly GCA_015106715.1. Lineage (NCBI taxonomy): Eukaryota > Metazoa > Chordata > Actinopteri > Cichliformes > Cichlidae > Bujurquina > Bujurquina vittata. Next base: position 27,733 of record VUQK01030834.1, read on the forward strand.
TTTACATAAGGGGCATGGTGCTAGCAGTGCAAAACTAACCAAAGATGACATTCAGCATCCGTGCTGATAAATACAGGATGAGCTTTGATTATTATGCATGCACTGAGTTGCACAGCTTCTCTTGTGTTTCTGTATTTGCTCTCCATGATATCTGCCTCTCCTGTTGACAGGGCTCAAGCGGTTTCCCTGGGTTCCCTGGAGCCAACGGCGAGAAAGGAGCCAGGGTAAGAAAACACACACATTTACCTTATGTGCATGAAAACCACCATGCCATCACGCCTCAGCACAAAGGAAAATTGATTCTTTTAATAAAGCATCTGCATGGTGACTTGGCACACACAAAAAAATTGCAGCAGCAAAATCAATGTTGGGGAGAGAACAAAAGATGCGGAAACAATTGCACTTTCACTGAGCTCATGGCCTCATTTCTGGGCTTGAAAAAAGTTTTGAGTTTAATGAGATGCAGTTCAAGCTTCATATTTTCACTTTTACTGTTAAAGTGAGCAGTAATGAAAATATTCCCTGCTCAAAATGATTCATTTTAATAAAGGTGGAGGTAATGGGAGAAAGTTTAAGTTTGAAATCCTATTTAATGTATAAAGAGTTTGAAATAAATCGGCTTCAAAATCCTTTATTAAATATATCAGAATCATTAAGTGGATACTTTGAACTATTTTATTTGACTGAAGCCAGGTCCATCTGGCAGTTTTAACTAATTTAATACTTAGAAGTCAAATAAAATAATCCAGCAAAAAAAAAAAAATACCTGTTGTAGATTTTTTGCGGCAGACTTTTTCCTCTGATGTGCTCAGCCAATTAGTTAATTAACAAATTCTTTGTTTTTACTGCAAAAGTGTATATTTTACCTATAACCAAACAACTCCTGTACTCTTTATTTTCATTGTTTTCCAGCAAAAATAATGTGATCATAATTTAAATCTCACCCAGTTTTCAAGCTTTTCTTAGTAGACTCATGCAAGCAAATGCCTTCCAGTCCAATATATATTGCACCACGTTCTATAATTACAAAGTCTTGGTTATTTATCTGTTAAAATGAAATAATCAGCCGTCGCAGTTTGTCCCCTGCTTGAAAAGGGAACAAACTGTTCTCTGGTCATTCCTCGATGTAGCAGAGATGTTTAGTGCAGGACACGTGTTAAACTGATTTCATAATTTTAAGTGGATGCTGGATGAGGACAGACGAGCAGAATGAATGTGTGCTTAAAACTTTTTGTTTTCTGTTACCTAACAGGGCATTGCTGGCAAACCCGGTCCAAGAGGACAGAGAGGTCCAACGGTATGTACCATTCACTCCATAATTTCTGTGATTAATGGACTATTTAAATCATGTTGAATCATTTAAATCATTCTTCCAGATAAATTATGTGCATACATTATAGCTGTTGAATTGCACTCTTGTGAGTTTCAGATGGTAATACCATAAGGCCGTGTGTTGGACATGATTTTCTCCCTCTCTCTTTCTCCCTCTCTTTAGGGTCCCAGGGGTGCTCGAGGAGGCAGAGGTCCAACAGGAAAACCTGGCCCCAAGGTACTCACACCATAGCCATCTCACCAAAACACCACTCACAGGGAGTTCAGTCTTTTTCATTAAATTGTTACTTTATCATTCTGAACGTTGTATTTACAATAATATTACATTTGACCAATTAAAATCGTAGCAGGTTGTAAAATAAGGCTGCCTTCTGCTTTAAGCCTGGCCAGGTGCTAAGCGCAGTCTGCATCCTGTCAAAACAATGAAATTTGAACTGATGATGATTTGTTTTTGTGTATTGAAGGGCACAGCAGGCAATGACGGTCCTCCTGGGCCACCTGGTGAGAGAGTAAGTCCAACACACTGAACCTGGGGTGGCTGTTGTGCATTTTAACACAAACATGGGTTAGATCCTTGCATTAGAAACGTACTTCTAGTTTTTTAATCGTAAAACCGTCTGTATCAAGTATATCTCGTCAAAAACTGGATTTTAAAGATAAATAGTAAGAAAAACTGCTTAAGTTATAAATTCATATTGCTGTCATTTTGATTTTGCCTTAATGCTATGTCGCTGTTCCTACAGACAAGTGTTTTTGTTTTTTTCTCTCCCTGTCCCCTGGTTCCCGCCATTTTAATAAAGTAAATTGCTCAGCATTTCAAACTGACACTCCAAAAGGAAAGAAGGGGGGAAAGAAAGAAAAGAAAATGCTTCAAATCAAGATGTTTAAGATGACTTACTCAGCAAAAAAGTAAACAGTGCGCAGTTGCTGCACAATAAGGTTCCCAGCAGTGATACCTCATTTAATAACTTTCATTAGATTTTGCTAGCTTTCTAGTGCCATTTTAGTGGAATTTGATGTTGCTCTGCATCAAAGAAATGAGAAGCATTGGCATGATTTAGTGACGTCCAAATAAGCCACAAAACAAGGAAGTCTGTTAAGCACTTGCAGCAAATGCTCTGTTTGCATTAGCATTTCCCCAACACCGCATGGGGAGAACCTGCCTTTATTTGCACTGACACAGTATGATGAATATTAGCTGAGCAGGAAACTGAGCCTCTGTTTTAAAAGTTGACAGCAATAAAGCCACATGTTTCTCCTTCTCCTGCTCAGCCAGGTACAGTGACTTATTAATCATTCCTCATTAAAATAGTGTTTCCAATCTTAAATTTAAAAAATGGCACACTTATTGAAACAGAGGTTGACTGACTGTTATCCTGCACTTCTACATTTTAAACTTGTGATATTTCAGCCAGCCAAAGTGTCAGGAACCCTATCACAGTATGGACAGCCTCTTTTTAAAAATCCTGTGAACATGCCCAGGACAAGTGAGGTGAAATAAATTTTAATCTGATGAATAAGGATGATTAAAAGATAACTTTAAATTAACATGTCAGCTTTGAAGTTTTTATTAGACTGCACAAGATTAAACTCATCCTAGATATTTTAATGATTTATGTTTAGTCTCCTTAAATACAAAACTCTTGTTACCCCAATAATATACCATAGCCAGAATAACTTTATACTTCATATTACTCCATAATATAATTATCTCTGTTAGTAACATTATAGATGGCAAAGTGACTTATTTTTCATTAATACAGACTCTATTATTATTCATAAAACAGTTTTGAGTCATTATTTTAATGTTAAACACTAGGGAATTACAAAAAGGATGATCTAGCTTATTATAACTGTTATGATTATTAATTTTATTACAATTATTAATTTTATTACAGTTTTTCCTGTTATATTGTCTGCTTAATTTAGCAGGATCAGATAGAACATCTTTTGAGGTGGTTATCTTTATAAAAAATATAATATTGTATTTCAAAAACTGTCAGCACTCGAGAAGTGGATGATACTGAAACTTTAATTTTAGTTGGACAAAGAGATCATTCAGAATAAAAATTCCTTATACACTTTTACGCTCACTGCTGTTCTGTGTGGTTGTAAAGTGGGGGAGTCGTACAAATATTCACATGTAACAGCTACTCACCTGATGTGCTTTCATTTTTCAAATTGAACAGCCTAATTTTTTTTTCACAAGCGTCTCTGGAATTACTCATAAGACAGATAAAGCAGTCCCAGAGCCTGACACTTTTACGTTTAGGCTTTGTTTTGGTTTGTTCTCCTTTTTTGCATAATGCTGTAACTCTTGTCATACCTTTTTTTTTTTTCTTGTAGTTTTTAATTTGACTGTCTGTTATTTGCAGGGACCTCAAGGACCACAGGGACCAGTAGGTTTCCCTGGACCAAAGGGCCCCCCTGTAAGTATTTCTCCATCCTAGGAGCACAATATCCATTTGGCAGCTGCAACTAAAAGCATCTACACTAAGGCTGTGTGGTTTTGCAACACTCTATGTCTAAACTCTTACCTTATTTACCCTCTGTTAGTGTTGCAATAGCAAATTAGCCTAGTTTGCAAACATTATAAGTCACAATTGATTCAATTTGAAGAATTCAATCGGGTGCAGTAATACATAGCAATATCCCTAATTCTGTTCAGAGGTCATTACTCTAACTGTTATTGAAGCAGAACTCATTTTCTCACTACCCAGTCTAGGCAGGAGACAAGTGGTAATTTCCACCTATTGATTCCGGTTAGATTCATAGCTGGCTCTTACCACTCAGCCCGTAACATTGCTTCTTTCACCAAAAATACCAATTCAAATACTCTAGGAGTTTTATTTTCTCAATTTTATGTTTACACTGCCTATAAACCATTTGCCCCAAACTGGAATTATAAACTTTATTGCTTAAAAAACGAACTTTTACTGAAACAAAGGGCTGTCACTTAAGATATAAGTGTGATAATAATGAATGTGCCTAGTTACCCAGAGAGTGTCTTTTTTCTACCTGACAGGGACCACCTGGCAAGGATGGGTTGCCCGGACACCCTGGCCAGCGGGGAGAAACGGTGAGTTGAAATGTCCCGTTCTGTCTGAGTAAGTCACGCATGTAGCTCCTCTTATGCTGAGCCTTCATGCTGAGAGTAACGAACATCACAGACTCCACAATGAGTGTGAACCTGACACGACCTTCGAGTTATACATCTGGACTTTTTCCACTTTCTCACTTTAAACTGTGTCAAGACAAGAATTATGTATTCTTGTGGCAATGCTTAAGTCTTTATACTCATGTAGCCAAAAGTTAAAACATATCTAGCGCTCTTATATGCAGGGCATAACAATCAATAACACATCTCAGTGGGATGCCAGAGGTAAAAACACAAATCTTAAAGCAAACTTTAAAAGTGTGCTGCTCATCTGGTCTTCATTCGCACAGACAGAATACACACACCTCACTCTGTCTGGGTGAATCATCAGGCCTCCCACTCTGAGCTGGGTAACCGTCTATTTCTGATGGAGCTTCTGTCTTATTGTTACTTTTGTGTGTTTGCAAATATCCCCCCCAAAAAAAAGGATGCTAAGCCTAGACGGTCCAGTTCCACTAATGCTTGTTTGTTGTTCTAAAATGTGCATGCGCTAAAGGACAAATGTCTGTACTACTGTAAATCTGAATTGACACATGGATAGAAAATCCCCCGATACAAGATTAACTTCACAACAACAAAAAAACAAATCAAAGTAAGATTTGATCAAACCAAGCTGGAATCCGCTGCTCGCTACTTGGTATGCATCAGTGCACCTTGGTTTGATGAGTCTCAGAGGACAATAAATTCAGCTAAAAGCTCGACACATCATCGCCTCTATCAAAGCTTCCCATTCCCCCATGTTCCATAGATAATATAATACATCTGGCACAAGCGTGCTTCCCTGCCTCTTCTGCAACTCAAGCCACAAAAACAGAGTCTTCATTAAGGTGTTCATGCGCTGATGAGCAGGCTCCACAACCATCCGTATGCGAACAGACCACAGCAAAAAAGATGCTCATAGACACGTATCCTCAGAAACACAAGTTGCATTTAAGGAAGTGCAAATAAAGATTTGAGCTGGTGTCTCCATGTCAGGGCCAATGCTGCAACAGTATGGCTTGAGGGCTTCCTTTGAATAATACATCATCATAAATCACAACACATAGTGATCAATAGGCCTGGAGTCAGAAGTCTTCCAGGATCAGTTTTGTACGGAGTTTGCTTTTGAAACTTTGTGTAGTTATAGGATAATAAGTTGCAAATCAAATGAGCTGTTATTCTAATACCTTGGTGTAAATAGGTTATGGGAGACTGAGAGATTCAAAAATCTAATAGAAATGAAAAAGCTGCATTCAAAACCATTGTTCACCTAACTCTCCTGTTGTGTTGTTCCTGGAGTTGTGCATGTTTGCTTCACAGTAACGCCCACTAAACTTAATTGAATTGTGCAGTGTTCACTGTCAAAAAGAATGCAGACGTTTTACAGCTATGATACAGGTAGAAGATATCAACCATTCTTTATTTTGCGGCATTAGTTCACTTATTAGTGAGTCTTAAGAATCTTCTTGGATTACTATTTCAGGAATATACTGCTGTGCACTTCAACTCAGGTCAATGCAGATTGGATTGTTCCTCTCCCTGAAGACAGAAGTTCATCTGATTTTATTGCACTGTTGAAGTCAATGCTCAGGAATTCTGAACTTGTATTTTTTTTTTGGCTGTTTGCTGTTTAAATCTGCTTAAGCATATCCATAGGGAGTGCTCGAATGTAAATGAGCTGCATGCTGTGAATGTAAACCCAAAAGTTAACTACAACAAACTGGTCTGTATTCCCCCAGAGAATATATAGCTTAGTGGTGACTTAAAGCTATACTTAAAGCTGTATGCAGTACTAGTGGAGCAGCTATACTACAATACTGCTGGCTTTGAAGTTGGCTAGCTACACATTCAACGTGTCTGGAGTTTTATATCATCTCAGTGTGTTGTTAAAGATTTCAAACCTCTCAAACGTTGGGATTCAGCAGGTTCAGTTCTGCTTTGAAAGCAACTAAAACCCTGTAAGAAGAACAAGGATGGGAACTGTAATGTTAAAATGGTCCAAAATCTTCACAATTTGGTATTTTTTCTTGTTCATGTCAGAACCCGTGACTCAAAATAAATAAATGAAGCAATGATGTTTTCAGGGCTTTTAAATTAGGCAAAAATGCCCTTGGCTCTCCATGTAATTCATTTACATTTACTCGTGGTAAGGTTCTTTGAGTCATTCATCTTCGGCACATCTGTGCATCTCTCCAAAACCAGGAACACTCAGTAAAGAGTCATTCCTGTCATTGTCAGTGACATGTCATATCTGTTGCCACTGTGCTGTTCACATCTTAATTACAGCAGCCAAACTCTGACATCATTTGATCTTTCATTGGTACCAGATAAGTGGATAAAGACTTTCCTGGGATGTACCTTTATTATTAAACTCAATTAAATTCTCATTTTAAGTGTTTATTGTAAAAATTTCCAGATATGTTGTAGTAAATTACTGCAGTTAAGTAATATTTTTGGTATGGATGATAACTTTTCAAAAGGTGCTCCATCAGCTACATGTACAGGATGTACAGCACATTAGCACAGGGAAAACGTCCTGCAAATTGCACTCTCATACAAAAAGGTTATTAATCTTGTCAGTTTTCCATGGCACATGCTGATTATGGATCTAGAGTACAAACTACTGAGTCAAGTACACGTACTTCACTTCATTATCAGAGTGTCCTTATACCCTGGACTGACTATGCAATATATTAAACAATTGTACATTTGCCTTCAGTAATTTACTACCCTGCAATGTATTGTGATATAGTATGTCCTTGACTGTGGATATAACTTAAAAAAAAACTTGATCCAGTATCAAAGAAATGTCAAGCCAAAGCCTAAATTCCTTCTGATCAGCTCAAGTAAAATCACGATAATTTCTTTACTTGTGTTTGAATAGATAAGCTTCATGTTTTTTCAGTGCTGTTGTGTAAATAAGGCTTCATATTCTTTTTTTATTTTTTCAGGGTTTCCAAGGAAAAACAGGTCCTCCGGGACCGGGAGGTGTTGTTGGTCCCCAGGTAAGCGAAAATATATAGGAATGAGAAATAAATACAGTATCCAAACTTTTGGCTAGTACTGTACTGTACTGTACTGTAAATAAACACCATAGCAGATTAGCAGTGCTGTGCATCAAATTTCTCTATATTACACTTTTATTCAAATAAGAATTACTGTGAGCAACTAAAAGAAAACTCATTTCAATTTCAGTTTAATTTGTATTACCCAATATAAAAAAATCACAAAATTGTTTATATAGATAGATGATTAATTTATTTGGATCTTGGACTTGACTTGTGGTCTCCACTGTATTGGTGTAAATTATAAGTGAAAAAAAACAAAAAAACAAAAAAACAAGATAAGCTTTATTTAAATAGTAGTATTTTTTTTATTTGTTTTTTAAAGCAGCTGTAAAAATCGCAACGGTGCAATATGAAAGGAAAGGAGAAAGGAAAGAAAGGAAGCTTGTCCAACATAAGCCCGTCATTACTGTATCACTTATTTTGTAGATGTGACTAAGTGCTCCATGGTATTTTTCCTACATGTGTGATGGCATCTTAGGGACCCACTGGAGAAACTGGTCCTGTTGGTGAGAGAGGCCACCCTGGACCTCCGGGCCCACCTGGAGAGCAGGGTCTTCCAGGTGCTGCTGGCAAGGAGGGAGCCAAGGTATGTCTGCAGTGCACCATACTGGATTTAACCTACCAACCTACCTTTAATTATTTTTTTCAAATTGATTTTAAATTTAGTAAAATAGAAAACCGTGCCTTTATAGCAGCTAGATAGACAGAATCTAGATATTATCGTGCATGATTTGATTTTGCAGATTTAGTCAGCTGTTCTCATAAACAGTTATAATTCTTGAGGGCATACAATGACTACCGAATTGCTTAGATAACACTGTGAGGGAGCAGAAACAGGTTCCCCCGGAAACACATCCTGGCAATCACCCAGCTATTGCCATTACTCTTTATGCTAGACAGTGCAAAATTGCAGGAACTGACTGCTGAAGATACAGTAGCTGAGCGCTGGGAAGTGTCCGGCTACATTCTCTCACTCGCCCTCCCTGCCTGGGAACTGAGTGCCCATTAGGAGCAGACAGCAGCCATTTTGTAGAAGTATGGGCTGCTTCAAACCAGCCCCCTGATTCCCAGGGCCACTCCGTATACGATGCTCACCAACCCCCACAACCCTCAAATCCCCATGTCTTCTTCTTTCATTTTCTCCCTGTCTTCCCCGAGCAGACAGTTTAATCAAGTCTGTCGGCTAACTCCAAACCCTGTGCCACTCACAGACCCTCCTTCCTTCCCACTCCGTTCAGACCTGCACATCAGTATGCCAGGGACACTTTGAAGAGGTCTTGGCAGCAGAGCCCAAATCCTCTTATACCTCTCAAGCCCACTCTTCTCTGCCTCCCTGTTTGCAGATAAAGTCAGCCTGCCAGCACAAAGGAAAAGAAAACGAAGCCAGAAGTTACTTTTTTCTGAAGTCAAATATCCTTGTTTTAGAATTGCACCATACAAAAAAACAACAGTAGTGAGTGAGGTTGCCCTGCAAAGTTTATTTCTTGTAGGCAAAACACAAAAGAACTTCTCAAGGTGATAAGGTGTCTTATGTTGGCGAAGGGTTGCGAATGTGCGTATGGCAGCAGAAAAAAGGAAACCTTTTTATTTGGTTTTTATTTTTGTTTCATTGTAGCAAGCAACTGGCTGCAAATATTTTGGAGCTATGTGGAATGCTCCTGATTTGTGATTTTTAAAAAAGCTGTCTGAAGTCTTTATCTTTCATATTGTGCTCAATGATACGAAAGCAATACAGCATGGGTTTGGATTAGACTTTTATTTATTGGCTGTGTGATGACAGTATGAACCCACAGCAAACATATGTGCATCAAACTAATATCTAATAGCCTGTAATGGTTGCCAGTTTTGAAATAAGTCCACTTCTGTTCCTGGTGGGAAGTTCAAAACCATTAATACATATATTTGCTTGTAACGATTGTATTCACTTTTTTTCCCACCGCTATGTAGCTCTCTCTTTTAGTAATTCAGAGCCCTCTGCTATTCAGCAGCCAGCACTGTAGTGTAGTCCTTCTTTAATACATAAATTCTGCATTGTAGTGCCTACATTTACACATTTCACCAGTGGGCTAAGAGGCGCAGTAGTTGAGCATCGTTAAGTAGGTTGGTTATTTCCTAGGTTTCTGATTTACAGGGTTTTCCCGGCAGTGTAGTGTTGAAATATGTCATTTGATCAGGGCCTGTACTATAGTAATTGTCCGTTTCACTCTATCTAATTCTTGCTGTGGATTGATAGGCTGTCTTTTTCTTTACAAGGTCAGACTCCTGCTGTAAACAATAAAGACCTCTTTTCAGACTGAGACTGTATGAAGAGTGAAGCTGTGAAAGACTTTTCTATGAAAAATGAACATCTTTGTAAATGGTTACAACTGATTCATCTTTAATGAACAGTCCTAAATGAATGTAAAAGATAGTAAAGTACAACTTTAGTAGTAGTTTTAATTGAAATTTTGCATGAATGCAACATTTTGAATGATAGTATTTACAGGTAAACCTTTTTTATTGCTTGTATAGGGAGATCCTGGACCACAGGGATCCACTGGTAAAGACGGCCCCCCTGGACTTCGTGGCTTCCCCGGAGAGAGAGGTCTACCCGGTGCCCCGGTAAGTGCTCCATTTCAACTGCATCTATTCATCATCATCAGTTTTCCTTTACACATGTTTGCTAGTAGAAAGTGACAGAACATAGCGACATAATAAATGAACCAGCATCTATCTAGAGCAAGTCCCTTCATTACAGACACCAGCCCTGGAATTCACACCAAGTGATCAATCCGACACAGAGGAAATCCAAAGCGACATTTTACAAATGAACAGGCGTGCCTCTGCATTGCTCTACTGCCACCGACAGCGCTGTTTTAACAGCCGCAATGGATCATGGGCCTCTATTACAGAATTGGGAATTGTTGATTAGGGATTAATTTGTAAAATCTTTTCCCAGTTTAACGCAAACATTTTTTGAGGGGGTGGGAAAGTTATTTGTTGTTTCTTTATGCATTATTTACTTGATAAATTATTAAGTGAGAAATGTTGGCAATTATACTGGGCTATCTGGGAATGGATATACTGCAGGGAGAGGAAGTGCTGTGCTTCCTCCATCCTCAAGGTCAGTCGGGCTCTGCAGGACAGCAGCACCACTGATTGTTTTCTGCCATTGTAATTTACTCCAGCACACAGCCAGAGCCAGCAAAAACTCATTACCCATACTGCTGTGTGTTCTTTTGTGGCCCACTGGGGAGCTGCACACAACGATGGGAACTGGCAAATATATATTAAAAAAAAACAGCACACATGCGTATTTCTTATTATGCACACCTGTGCATGAGCAAAACTGAATTTACAAGCTTGCATATGCAGAGCAAGATTGGAACATTTTATACAGCCACAAGTGGAAAGCACATGTGCTTCGAACATGTGCAGCCATATAGTACTGTATGTGCAAAAGAATCCCACTACTCTCTCCCTGCAGTACTCACAAGTACACATTTATGGAAGGAAGTTTTTGTTTTTGGGTTTTTTTGTTTTTGTTTTAAACTTTTTTAGGTATTCCACATGCAGACAGATGTAAAGTTCCAAAGACTTCAGCAGCTTTTCATGTGTTTTCTCTCTTTGCCTCAGGGCCCAGCAGGTCTGAAGGGAGGAGAGGGGCCCCAGGGTCCACCTGGTCCTGTTGTAAGTACCCTGCTACCTGAGAGCAATGTAAAGAGAATTGTTTTTATACTCTCTGTATTAGGTTATGTTACAGGTCATTTTTGTTGTAGATTATTCTAGGTAGTTATACACCTTATTTAAAGTTTTATTAAGACTGAATAACAGAGGGCAAATACTACCTCTCGACTGCCACAGGGAGGCTTTTGGCTGTTGTAGACAGGTCTCTCAAATTTTAATGGTTACTTGAATTTACTTATTTGTTTGTTTTAACTTTTATTTGCCAAGCTAAGACCGCCGTGTGCTTTTTTTTTAAAGTTTGTAAGTTTTTTCATGTCTTTTCTTTGCTAATAAAGCTACAAAAAAATACAAAAACCTGCTAAAATGATTCTTATATAAAATATTTAAGAGACCTTTATTATTGTCTTTAGAGACATAGTGCATTGGCAAGAGTGTTGGAATTCTAGATCCTGTTAATAATCTGTTACTAATTGCAGTTCAAATAAAAGTTGTTATATATTTTCTACATGTTTAGACTAAACATGCTAAATAATATAGCAGCAAACCAAAGTAATTTGAGTTCTTGTAAATTAATAAGTGCATACGTTCCCTTTCAAGGCTACAAATCTATCTTGATCTAAAAAAAACGTATAATTATGAGTGATATTTTTGCCCACTCTTCCACAGCATATTCAGATAACTAAAATTACTGCATCTATGGCTTTATTAAATATCTTTATACACGTGATATAAATTATTATGTCAACACTTGCTTGACACAGTAGTAGATAAATAGAATACCAACCAGATTCCATCAGAATAAGTATTTATGTATATATTTAGGGTTATTATTATGTTGAGCGTTGTATTGTTTTAAGCTTTATTTGCAATAAGATTAATAGCAGTAAGATTCACATCACTGAAAAAGAAGATGCTATGGTCTTTACATTTTAAATTAGTTAAATACAAATCAGGGAAATCAAAGTCTAAATAATTTGCTTGAGTTTTATACTTAAAGCGTTTCTGTTGTAATTCCGTAAACAAAATGAATGTGCATGCAGGCTAATTTACTGCAGCGATGATTTAAGACAAAGATTGCTGCATGCCATTCATAATCATGTTTTATGGATTTACCTGAACACACTGAATTCCATTGTATACTGTATACAACAGAAGCCTGTTTCATTTAGAAATGCACTTTCAGCAGCAGGTGAGAGCTGCTCAGGGCTTAGAGAAGCACCAAGACGTCGGCTCACTGACAGTAGATAATGCTGACTACTTTCAATGAGCACTGCTCTCTTTTAGAACTTGAAAGCCACCTGATACTGTGCGATTCTTCTGCTGTTTTCATGCTTTTCCTCTTAAAAAGAGGCTTTTGTGTGCGGCTGTGTATGTGTTGATTCATCAGCAGAAAGACTTAGTTGGGTCTTTTTTTTGTCAGTTTCTTAATGTTCTTGTTGTTCAGGTTATATTTCCAGGCAGACCAAAAGAAACTGCTATCTAAACTGCTTATTTTTCATTAATCTTGTCTGTATTGTGCTCATGCCTCCAGGGTTCTCCTGGTGAGAGAGGTGCTGCTGGCCCAGGTGGTCCAATTGGCCTATCTGGTAGACCTGGCCCTCAGGGTCCCCCAGGTCCAGCTGGAGAGAAGGGAGCACCTGTAAGTAATATTTCTTTCCCAAAGCTTAATTTTTATTGTCCTTTTTTCATATGCAATTTTCTGAATATAATTAAGAGACATTGCTATCTTCCTCTAGGGTGAGAAAGGGCCTCAAGGTCCAGCTGGTCGTGATGGTGTCCAGGGTCCTGTAGGTCTGCCTGGACCTGCTGGACCTCAGGGCCCACCCGGTGAGGATGGTGACAAGGTCAGTTACCTACATGTACACTCAGCACCACCCATTTGCTCCTGTTCTACCAGTTATAACTTCTCCATCCATCTTCATCCAACTGTTTCCTATCCATCTTCATAAAGTACCCAATTGTACCTCGACAAGAGGTACTTGTTTTCTATTCTTTTGGAGACCGTTCTTTTAACTTCATTTTGTCATTTTACAAGACAAATAAAGAATGAAATTTGTCACAATGCATTAAATGCTTTTCATTTTTTTTTTTTTTTT
>VUQK01030834.1:46296-66248 GCA_015106715.1 Bujurquina vittata
TTTTTTGTGTATATAAAATATATAAAAAAATAAAATCTGACTTACATTATGTATATTTTTATATATATATATATATATATATATATATATATATATATATATATATATATATGTCTACATGGTGTACATCACATTCAGAGACAATAAATAAATTGATAATAAAAATAACTTACATAATGGCAGCATTAATAAAAGAAACAGTAGTTAAACTACATGCATTTTTAGTTTGCTTTTTTCCCCCACCAGCTTAGGTGAAATCTGGCATGTGCTGAATCATCTTACTTTAAAATTTGTTGCAGAAACCAAGAACTATGAACTTATATTCAAATCTGCAGATTTCTCAATTCAGAGAATCCGCAGAAGATTCCTTTACGCCACTTAGCAATTGAACTAGCTCCTGTAAGGTTTAATACAAATAATAGACACAGCTTATAATAAAGTAACAGAAGCTGTGGGGTTGAGAAGCTTTTCCAAATCTGAAAATCATTTTCATTAGAGAGGTTTTTTCAAATGTAACAAGTGTAACCCTGTAACTGCAGTAACATCATATCCATCTATATAAGAACTCATGTTGCTTAAAACATATTCTGACACGTTGGCCCCATTTCATATCAGTGCTGTTGACCATCCAGGGTCCCTGTCCCTGGATGATCCCTGTCCCCCTGTTACCCATGGCGAGATGATCTTTGGATCCAATTTCTCTCGGCGACCTCTGACTGCCTGTCTGTTTTTATCGCCCCATCCCGTTCAGTGTGAGCTGCCTCTTGTGGAATTGATGTAATGAATGCCCTCCCCTGCCCTCCATCACTATAGGGACCTAAAGGTGAAAGAGGAGAGAAAGGAGAAGCTGGCCCCCCTGGAGCTGCTGGACCTGCTGGTGCCAAAGGACCCCCTGGAGACGATGGCGCAAAGGGCAACCCTGTAAGTCTGACAAATACTCTTGACATCTTTAAAAGAGTTTTTCAGGCCTGAATCACACAAGCAGAAATGTACTGCTCTAAAGGAAATATCTCCTACAGCCTTAAGGCAGGCAATTATAGCCTAGAACATGTTCAAGAGCTAAAAAGCCTTTTTATTGATGGAGATTATATTTTATGCCTGCATAGTAATGGGATGCAGTGAAGCCTATCTCAACGATTTGCAACATCATCATTAAGTCCATCATATTTCCTTCAGAGGTTGTATCCAGGTACACCATTTCTAAATCACTGTCTAAATTACTAACCATGTCTTTAATGCGTGAATCCTGGGAAATTATGTCTTCGTGTTTTTTTCTTTTTCTTTCTTTTTTTTTTTGTGAACACTGATGCATCTCATTTCTTTTTTGCAAAGGGTCCTGTTGGATTCCCTGGAGACCCAGGCCCTTCTGGTGAGCCCGGTGTAGCTGTAAGTATGAAATCTTCATGTTAACCCTATATAGACTCTTGAGTATATAACTCCGTTCCAGGTGGCTCATATTTAATACAAGAATTAAAGAGTATTGTACTTATATCAATTTCCATTGTCAAAGATACTTGACCTACTCATATCTTTTCTGCAGGGCACTGATGGAGAACCAGGAGAGAAGGGAGAGGATGGAGAGGCTGGTCAACCTGTAAGTTGACACTTTTTTTTTTACAATTTGGAATGAACAAATGACTGCGTGGGCATATACAGTATCACATATATATCATTGTGGTACACTTTACAAGCATGTCATATAAGGAAATCCTTTTAACAGTCAGCTACATTGTCACAGTGCTTTTATTATTTTGGGGGTTTTCGATTATACTGTAGTACTCCACCACAAGTTTGCCCCCAGTAAAAGCTCTAATTATGTTTAGTGAGTAAATAATTTACACTGCAGCATTTTAATTCATGCTAGTTACCTCATACACTTGGGTGTGGGGTGAATGGACTTATCTGCTTTGTATATTCATTAAGTATAATTAGAAATAAAAGCCAAATTCTAATGTGCCAGCCCCGTGTAAAGTGCAACTCACAACTCTGAATATTTATGGATGTAAATGAACCTTTATCACTGCCAGAGAAAAACTCAACCAATGTTACATTTTGTTTGTTTGTTTGTTTGTTTACAACACCAGTTTGCATCTTTAAATGCTGCAGTGAAAAAATGTTGGTTGGAAGATGTGTTTATATATAATGTGAGCTTGGTGTGACAGTTCACCCTTCTTTGAGGCAAAATGTACGTTTGTATTTATATGTGACTGTGCAGTCGTCTGAAAAATTAGCTGATTAAGTTCTTAGTACTGTGAATATTTACCAGTGCAAATGTTTAAAAAAATGCTCTGATTGCTTGCAATTAACTCTGAGATAATTGGATGAAAGTGTCTCAGAGAACACAGTGTGTATTATTTCAAGCAGTGCTGTGTCTCTTCCAACTTTGGGTTATGGCATGACTCTTATAACTATCTAGGGGTTTGAGTATTCCCAAAGTGTCTATGCACGCTCTGTGTTATTATCCTTCTGGCTGACGGACTTGGCAGAGATTTGGTGATGCATGCTGCGCTTTCATCAAAATTCAGAATCAGAACAGACTTATTTGTTGATGCAAACTCTTATATTGTGTATTAATTGCATTCCTGTGTTTCTTTTTGGCTTGCTTGTTTTTCAGGGACCTCCAGGTCCATCAGGAGAAGCTGGCCCACCTGGACCACCTGGCAAGAGAGTAAGCTCGATGCAGTTAAAACTAATTTGACTTAAGTGTTTGCATCACTGGTGTGCTTCCAGCAACAATCCAAGACCAGTCTGATGGTCCCATTGTTAGCATTTCATCATTTTAAAAGCGAGCTGTTACAATGTGAATTTTCTTGCTGACCAAAGCGTTTGTCAGCAATAACATCCTAACTCAACAAGTCCATATGAGACGTGTATTACCCTGGTTTTAAAATAGATACAGGAAGTGACTTTTTGTTGGCATTGTGCAATGGCTCTGTAGCTAGTGGGCCAGTATTCTGCCTTGCCTCGCAACAACTCCTCCTCACCAGCTCAATCTTGGCAGTTAAGCTAGAGAGACTAATTTTCATTAAAAGTGGAGTGGGGAAAACAAAGTGGGAGATTTAAGGGGTCAAGGCATTACGCTGTCTGCGAACAAAAGCCACCTCAAAGCCTGTTGAGAAATGAGCGTCAGGATGTGAAAATCATGAATCAGTTTTTTTTTCTTAGCAAGAAATTGAAAAGGCTTACCAAAAAAAAATTGCTGGGAAAAAAAAAGAGAAGAAGCTGTGGGTTCCAAACTCCTTTATGTCCTTGTGGCAGAAAGAGCGAAAGCGAGAGACTTATAGCAACTCTGACAGACTATTGATCCATGAGTGCTGGATTGACGGGCAGAGCAAAACAAAAACATAACATGGACACGCTAAAGTTGTTAAGAGGTTATTCGAAGAGTAGGTTTGGCTTTGGGAGTGCCCATCGACAAATATGATATAAACGTTTAATCCTTGAATCATTTGATTGTAATGTGACTGAATTATCCTTTCAATTAATTTCATTTTTCATTAGCTGCATTTACTGTACAGTAACAGTGCTGATTGATCAAGAGAGAAAGAAAATTTACAGAAATATTAATGAGTAGATGTTTTACTGCTGGTGCAAATTTCTTTCTTTCTCCTGAACCAATACATATAGACTAACTCCAAGGGCAACCATATAAAACTGTACATCACAACTGACTAAGATTTTGCCTGTGACAATACAGGTATGGGGCGGTCTACTTAGGGGGAAACTTCTCAAGGTTACAAGTATGTTCGAAGATTTAAAAAACATTTAGCCACATTAAATGCAAATTTGAGTAAGCAGATGTCCTTTTTGTAGTTTATGAGGCTGAGATGTCGGTGAGAAATATCAAACCGGTAAACTGCTGAATGGAATGCGCGCATCAAAGATGGAACATTAACATATTTTCAATGCGATGTGAAGGTCCCAAGTCTACATGAAAATGAGCAGCTATTCTCCTGAATTTGAAAGAAAAAAAGTCACAATCTCAAGTGACTCTCCGCATTTCAAAGAACAGCACCGGGGCTCAGTCCCACGGGATAAAAAAACATGTCACGCATTTATAAATCAGGGTTGATTGCTTTTCAAATATGTCCAGTGAAATTTATATTCTGAGTATTTAGCACCGTATCAGCATATGCGGCACCTTAATGGCCAAGGGATTATAGTTAGGATAAGGGCCATTTTTTCCCCACACAGGTCCTTGGTAATCCATGACAGGTCGCGCATACAGAATTCCACCCATTTTGTGTTTTCACTGCATGTGGCCTTTAAAAATCTGCAACCATCCTTAAATCATTTTCTGTCTCAGCCTGTGATTCTTAATTAGTCAATTAAGCCTCTCCACAAATTTTGCTTAATTTATCCTGCTGATGCCTTAATGCTGGAAATTTATTCACCTATGCTTCTTGAAAAAGAAAGATGGTAAAACTTATTAACCTCATCTGGCTTTAATTTTTTTTATTTGGGTACAGGTCACAGCTTTTTTAACTCAGTAAATGGAAACAATTGTATCTAATTAGAAACAACAATAATCTGCATGTTAAACACATGCCACATGACAAGGTTGCCAATGCACAAAAAAGTGCTTTGGCAACCTTGACACACACCTATATATTGACTCCGGCCGCTGTATATTGTGCCACTGTTTTAATGGCTCTTTGTGCTGATCAGGAGCTTGCCTCTTCATCACCAGTAAGAGGTACACATCAGGAGAAGATGAAAGCGCCAAGACAGGAGGCAAGCTCACATTATAGGCTCTCAGTCAATAGCACTCAGGCTGCAGTCGGCCAGATCAGAGTGGAATTTGGATGGAGAGTGGATTTGAAGAGGGAGACTGGACGTGGAGTTGAAAGAAATGGTCGTGGGCCTTGAAGAGCCTGACCAGAAAGATAAGATGACCCAACAGCTGTTGCTGTGATTGAAGAAGCCTGTGTCTATTAAATGTGATTTTTTTACATGGCAAGTTTTTGTGGGCAGATAAAGGCGAGTCGCTCAAATAGGTCTTGACATAACAGGCCCAGTGAACATTGGATGACAAAGGAATATCCTCCCTGTTTGAAGGGGAAAAAATCCAATAAGAATGTATTAAGAAAGATTGTTTGATGTTGGGAGACAATCTGAAAAAAAAAAATCTCCAGTGATGCTGATCATTCCTCTTTTGAGACTCAAGTATGCATGACGGTCTGTTGTACACAACTTGAAAAAAAACGAACGGAATAACAAGTTAGTCTGTGAATAACTATGATATTCAGTTACTTGTTTGTGCAGTCTTGTTGTACAGTTGGCTTGTGCTGATGTTCTGTTGGAATGCTGAAGCAGTGTACTATCATCCTCCTCAGGGACCTCCGGGGGCCTCCGGTGCAGAGGGCAGGCAAGGAGAGAAGGGCGCTAAGGTAACAAAATCAATTCATCCTTTGCACAGTAGAGCCATCTCAGCAAGTCCCTGGGCTGTCCTCCCTCACTGCGCCCACATTGTGGAATTTAAATCACAAAAACGCAGGAGTAATTTAATTTCCACCACAGATTAGATGGAAATTTATGGACACGGCCTATTTGAGTAAAACTAAAATTCACTTGTTTCTTCCATTGTTCTGTGGCTTAATTTCAAGGCCTACAAAGGAAGTCAAGGCTATTTATGTATAGCCCTCAGGTATTCTTGAGTTATCATGTGTTCCTCTTTTAAGAGTGAATCAGAGCTCACTGAAATTTTTCTTGAGTTTGCACTTGTACTCCAATTCCTTTGTTTCATCATTGTCTAAATGTACACATATGCTCTGCTGCTTTGTGCATAGGCAGAATCATTTAACAACAGCTGGTGCTTGCAACAAAATGCCTTTCTCGCTGCTGTTCCACCCATTGTTCATTGACAAGTATGGAGGCAAACTTTGACAAAAGACTATTTTTTTTGTATGCCAGTAGTGCAGATTTTCTATACACTAACACGTTTGTTCAGTAATTGCAGTTTGACAGTCACTGTTAATGAATTACCCTATAAGATGTTCTTAAAACAGAGATTTGGCCTTAATTATCTGAATCACAAATCACAAGCAGCTGTAATACACAGTGGTCATGATCAATTCAGTAAAGTACTTCTGACAGCGTTGCAATAAGCCTTTAATCTGTGAGTGCCTTGCAGCTCAGACATGATAGCTTATTTCCATGTGCTCTGTGTGGTCTGTTTGCATAATGATGTGTTTCAGATTACAGCTTGTCAGTATTCAGCTGTAGAACATGATGACTTTTTATGTTCTCACAAACTTTGACCCAAGTTACTGCCATCTGTTGGGCCTCTTCTGAACCTTATCTAAAGGAACAAGAGCAAAACGTTGATAACCCAGACTCTTTTTATTTTATTTTATTTATTTATTTTTACTGGCCCTCATTTACCCAGTCTAAAGATGGCACACAGTCTCAGCATAATTTACAGCTCAAAACAGCCTGCAGCTGATTTCTGATAAAAACACTCTGAAGTGCTGAGGCGCTTCAGAAAAAAAAAAATAAAAACCTCAACAAGCTATCAAAGGTTGTTTATGTGTTGCAGATATTTGATGCTGGCACACATTTTTAATCTACAATCATATATCACATGCTGCTATTACACAATAATACTTTTGTAAATAACCAGCCATGCCACTGATATTGTCATTAATTTGTGGCTTCCAGGTTACGCTTATCCAAAAACTGTGTATAATAGACTTCTGAAGCTGATCATGATATTTCCCTAAATGTCCTCAATCACTGAGCAGACTGGACTACTTTATAAACCTGTATTTGGTCAATTTTAGATATAAAAAATTCTAGTTAATTTTCTAAAGTATGAAGTATGCAATCAGAACACTTGTATATTCACATACAGGGTGAGTCAGGTGTCGAGGGCCCAGCAGGTAAAACAGGACCAGTTGGCCCCCAGGGACCTCCAGGAAAGCCTGGTCCAGAGGGTCTGCGTGGAATCCCTGGCGCTGTAGTAAGTTAAAGCTTTAACAATCATGCCTCCCTGTTCCTACAATATACTCCAGTCCAAAGAGATATGCATGCTCAAACTAAGACTCACACCCACACTGGACACACATTAAAAAAAAACTACCACTAAAGCATGATGATAGACTTCATGGAATAATCAATACTCCCATTTGGCGTATACTTTAGTTTCGCTTGTTTATTCCAGCACACTTTTCTTCCCTGTTTGGGCTATTAATCATCATGCTGGGCACAGAAAATCAATGGCAGACCAGAGAAAATACAGCAGCCTATAATGCTCACTACAATTGAATGGCTTTTCACAGGGTGAACAAGGACTGCCCGGCTCCCCAGGACAAGATGGCCCACCAGGTCCTATGGTTAGTATGCAGAGTCCCCTACAGTATGTTCTCTTGCTGTCCTACGATTGGCATTTATCTGCCTAACTAGAGTTGGTGTTGATGGAGGGAGGATGTTTTTAAAACAGCCACAGCAGGCAAGACATTTTTCCCTTGCTTCCAGACTTTCTTGCAGAAGTTAAGTCACACTAAACTTCATCAAGACTGAAAGTGTTAAACCTGGAGAGACAAACTTCCCACTGAAGATCTCATTTGTTTCTGAATTTGGCTGTTTCACAAAGATCCACATTATCCCCTTAAATAATGTCTGAAATGAATGGTTTTCATCTCTTTTTTCTTTGCTTTGGTCTCTATCAAATATGTGATTTTCAAGTCGGTTCTTTTGTTCCCTCTCATTTCGACACTTCACATTTTCTCTTCCTTTTCTTTGTCTTTATTGCCTCATTTTTTATTTCAAGTTTCTAGTCTTGTATCTTTATAGTTTTACTCGCACTGCCATGAGTTATTTTTTTTTTCCATCTCTGTGAAAATTGATTTTTAACTTCAGCTATTGTTGTCCAGGGTCCTCCTGGTCTTCCTGGCCTGAAAGGTGACCCGGGTTCAAAAGGTGAAAAGGTGAGTGTAGCACTTTCTTCTTTGTCTCATTGTAAACCGGTTTCATTTCTCATCTTCAAAATAGAAGATAACTGGAGAGAAGAACTTTTGGACAGTGATTTGGGGCATACTTCTACCTCTACCCAGTTTCCATGCCTTTGCAAATGATCAAAATCAACACAGCTTAGAACACCAACATTTAGGTACTAAAGGTACCAAGTTTATGTCATAGCTTCTGTATGAGAAAATGCCTTAAAGTGATTGAATATGTGGTTGAATGTGATGTATCACTCTAATCTGTCTAATCTTACTCTTTTCTTTGCTGCAACTGTCAAATTTGCTTGTGAAATATAACTGCACAGGATATTCAGACAGCACGCATTACTCTATCTAAATTGCCTCCCACACACTGACAGGGTGGCTTGGGAGGGAACCGTTTAAAAGCGCACAATCTAGGCACCATGTTGCATGTTGTGCATTTTTAATGCTGTCAAATTAGTGCGCCTGGTTAGAACTCACCTGTTTCGAACTGGCCTTGCTTGCATTTGAATTTGTGTGTGTAAGAGAAATGTTTCAATTCTAATCCCTGAGGATTTGTACTGTAATGAAACTTCACCCTTCACAGCCTCCCACACACATTTCAGTTTTGTGGATGAAAATATGGTTGCCTTTGTCAGGCATCATTTTAAAGGTAGACTTGACAAAAGGTCATTACTGTAATCACTGGCTGTAACTTGTGTGTGTGCATTTGTTTTCATCCTACAGGGTCACCCAGGTTTGATTGGTCTGATTGGACCCCCTGGAGAGCAAGGAGAGAAGGGAGACCGAGGTCTGCCCGGGCCCCAGGGTTCTCCTGGTGGCAAGGGTGACAGTGTAAGTGATTGATGACTCTATTCCCACACTGGTCCACAGGCCACTTACCCTCCACCTCTTGCCATTTTTAGCCCATTTGCCCTTCTACTGTGACCACAGATCTTGCCACAGTCACTTGCTTTTGACTTAAACTTCGCTGCAATGCAGCTGAGCAGTGCAATGCGCATTTCTTTACCCATAACATCATAACATATTTCACTGGATTACTGATGCAAATTGCTTAATATGTGTACAGAAACCTGGATAATCATGACTCTGAGGCGTATAATCAAACTCTTTAGCATCTAGAATATCAAAATTGTTGAAACAAGCAACTATATATTTTGAAGCTTTTTTTTTGTTGCCTTTTTTGCCTTATTACTTATGAGCATTAATACTAGTCCAGTTTTTCTTTGACCACTCATTAACATTGTGGTCAGTTTCTGTATGTATGACAGCTACTGTAATAATATCACACTGTGTGTTGTGAGGAACTGGTTTTATTCTGAGCCACATCATTAAAACTTTTTTTTTCTGGTTTCTCCATTTAAATAAGAAGCTGTACTAAAAGGAGCACATGACAGCCTTCATCTGTTTAAAAATAAAAAAAATAAACTGCAGGATCACTGAATGTGCTCCTCTTTCCTGCTGCAGTCTTCAGCCTGCCCTCATTTAGGGATTTAAGGTGGTGCATTGGATAGAGATTTATCCTTATAAAAATATAATGTCTCCTTTTTACAGAGGTGAAGAATTGAAATGTTTGTACTCGGATTACTGTTTTTACTGCCGGAAGTGCAGTGTTTGCCCACTTTTGAGGGATTTCTTTGAATGTCCCTGGTTCACCTGTCATATTTATGTCACTAATTATTAAAGCTTCACAGTAATTGTGTTGCCTGCATTGTTTTTTTTTTTCATATATGTATAACTAATACTTTGATCTCATCTCATAACAGGGGATCGCTGGAGCTTCTGGTCCTCTTGGTCCCCCAGGCCCCCCTGGTTTGCCTGTATGTCTTTTACTTATTCAATCACTGATTTGGTTTATACTTTCATAATTGCACATTTTTGCCAATTTGTTGTTCTGTGGACTGTGTCATACAGGGTCCTCAAGGTCCCAAAGGAGCCAAGGGTTCATCTGTAAGTAAAAGCCATGTTTCTAAGGATGCATTTGCCACTACTACATTAACTGTCTACTTGAAATGAAGCCTGGGTAACATGCTTGTATCTCTTAAAGGGTCCTGCTGGTCCAAAAGGAGACACTGGTTCAATTGGTCCTCCTGGTCCTCCTGTGAGTATTTTAAACCCCTACTGTTATCTTTGTTTCCGCTACCTTCAAATTGTTCCACTAGCATTGTGCAAAATTTAAGGTCAGACACACTGCATGAAATCTGAAACGCCTTACAGGGTCCACCAGGTGAAGTTATCCAGCCCCTACCAATTCAGTCACCAAAGAGGTCCAAGCGCTCCAGTGACATACAGTCAGATGGCATCACCATGGATTACGGTGAGGGTATGGAGGACATTTTTGGCTCACTCAACAACCTCAAGCAGGACATTGAACGCATGAAATACCCCATGGGCACACAAAACAACCCGGCCAGGACATGTAAAGATCTCCAGCTCTGCCACCCAGAATTTCCTGATGGTAAGTTTATGACCCTATAAACATTCCCTATTGGTAGGTTTCATAAGACCATGTATCAGCACAGAGGAGGCAACAGACACAGAGACTCTCCTCATGTTTTCAGTAGTTGTTGTTTGCCCTAACATGGATTATTTTAAAAAATTGAAAAATGTAAAACTAATATTCTTGTTGAAACCAGATCTGCCCAGAAAGATTTGAATTCATCAGTAAATTTTAATGTTTTTTTTTTTCTACGCCTCTTTTTTGTGGAATTTAGTACGTCTCTTTGCCTTATAATTAATACATGAATTTTGGGCCCTTGTTATCTCAGTACAATTTGGGATTGTTAGCTTGTAAAGTAAACCACTTAGGCTGATAGACAGCTGTCATTGCAGTAAGGACTGGTTTAGGTTTATTATTACTGTGTTGCTTTCTTTGAGGAGCAAAATGTACCCTGGTTCAGGCATAAAAGCATCGTTTTATCCAGCTGTGTGGAAGCTATGAAAATAAGCAGCGAAGTTTACTCAATCACACTAAATTGTGAAATGGCTCTTTATGCAATTTTTTGTGGCTGCCAGTTGAAGAGGACATTTGGCTGTTCTTGTTTCTCTTCAGGTGAGTACTGGATTGACCCGAACCAAGGCTGCTCAGGGGATTCCTTCAAAGTCTACTGTAACTTCACTGCCGGAGGTGAAACCTGCATTTATCCAGATAAGAAGTCCGATGGAGTAAGTAACCTTGGTTTTATTTATTATTTTAACCAAGCATTTCTAATTATGATTTCCAAATGTCTAAATGGCCATTATGCTAACGAGGACAGGAACAAAAGGTACAGCCCAAGACTGTCACTATTACAAGAACCCATTTGATTTACTGCAGGAATAAATTTGTACACATCTGATTTTATGCAAAGAACTCAAACACCACAAAATACTACAGAATGATTTAACTCTACAAAGTTTGCAAAAATGCTTTTTCAAAGATAAAAATACACCAGCTTTATCTTGTGTTCCCTGATCATAAACTTTGATTCTTACCCTTTAGGCTCTGCTGTATACCACAGACACAATCTCTGCATGGTTCAAAAGAAAATATTATGCCTGTAATAATGCAGAAATGTAGAATGTTAATAAAATCTGTGTTTTTATTTTCCAAAGGTCAGAATATCTTCATGGCCCAAAGAAGTCCCAGGTTCATGGTTTAGTGAATTTAAGCGTGGTAAAATAGTAAGTTTTTTTAATCTTCTTTCATCTAGCTCCTCAAGCTCTCACTGAAACTGAAACTTATTCAGTCAGATTTTTTTCTCCTCTTAATTTTCCCTCATATGTAACATGATTTGGGACTTATAAAAAGAAAAAAAAACATGCTTAGTTTGAATTTAGCTGCAAACTCTTTAAAGTACTCTCTTTAGGCAGCGAAATACTGCCTCGAGCATTCCTTCTATGTTTCAGTCACTCCATCAAAGGCACATTTTCACTTGCAAGTGTGCATTTATCACACTCGCTGGTTCTCCTGCAGTGTTAGAACAGGGGCTGTGAAACAATCTGGCAAGTACTGCAGGTAGTGAGCCATGATTGTGTTGGTTTAGCAAAGATTTTACCAAAAAATCCAAAACATGCTGCCAGTTTGTCTGACCAGTTTGTGCTGGTCAAGCGTCTAACTTGAAACACTTTCTTCTGATTTGGAGGCCTGAACAACAACATGAAGTCTTGGTCAGTTTGACACAGAAGTTGTTTGATCTTTCTCAAATTTGAGATTTCTGCAAGAAGCCAAGAAGTCAGAATGGGACTATTGGGGAGTAATGTAAATGTGACAGAAGTGCTGGAAGCTGTGCACGGCTTTACAGGAGGACATTGACAGCGATAGCAGCCACATTTAGATCAGGCACGGATTGGATTTTACAGGTGCAGATATTGAAGTTTTTGAATGCGCTTGTTCAGACAGTAACACCACCCATTAAATTGTTACTGTTGAAACATTTCTATAGCTGGGCTATGCTATATACACAACAAAATATTACTAAAACATGAGCGTGATGCAAAGGAGAATACTTCAGAATATTAGCATTCCATCAGTCTTCACTCTGGCCGTTAACAGTTAAAATCTCTTTGTAAACATAAGCTATTTATTGTATTCAGAAATGAAAGAAACAGGTTTGTCCTGCTCCATCAAACTGGCATCATTGTCTGTTCCACAACAGCACATTTCAAAGTCTGACTGTGACAGAACATAATACAGCTTCAAGGCATCAAAAAGTGCAGTGCATCTCCCAGCACCGGACAGAGGGTGCTTTTAATGGTCAGACATGATTTACGCAAAGTATCTGTCAGAACTGTGTCGTTTCTAAAGTCCTTGTTTCTCTAGAAGCTTTCCAAAACAATAAAGTGTCTACTGTAAAACCATTTTTTGTATTTTTTTTTCATTGATACAAAATGACTGTATGGTGCTGGAAAACTTTTACAGCAGCCAGTTTATTATTTTATAATCAATTAGCTTTATTAGCTAAATGAATTCAGCAAAATATATCATACTTCACTTACTTATATATTTTGAAGTCTGTACATGTGTACAGATACACTCTTCTCATAGAAATAATACATTAGAAGCTTCTTCCATTGGAATCATAATTCTTTAAACTGAGCATTTAAGTAAAGATTCCCCATTAAGATTTGGAATTATTGCATACAGTGGTTTAAATGGATTTTTTTTTTAAAGAAAGAAATATTCATAATTTCTGCTCTCTCACTTTCTCTCATTTCCCAACAGTTTTCCTATGTCGATGCAGATGGGAACTCAATAAACATGGTACAAATGACCTTCCTCAGACTACTGACAGCCTCAGCCAGGCAAAACTTCACCTACAGCTGCCACCAGTCTGTGGCGTGGTACGACGCCTCTAGCGACAGCTACGGTAAGGCGCTGCGTTTCTTGGGCGCCAATGATGAGGAGATGTCCTACGACAATAACCCTTTCATCAAGGCCATCTCAGATGGATGCGAGGTAAGCCCTGTCAGTTTTAACCTAACCAGGTAAAAAAATAAGGTTAAAAAATGAATGAGGTTAACTTCTGAGGATTTTTATGTTTTAAATGAAAGATAATGAACATTCCTGCTTGTAATTACTGTAATCTATTTGTTATCTAATTGCACTTTTTGACCAGAGCTCCTACTCTGGTCAATTAAAGGTGCCACTTGCTCCTCCTAGTAGCAGAGTTTTTCCAATAGTTCAAGTCTGAAAGAAGTAAACGAAATGGCTTTATAATCAGCTTACAGTATGAGCACACATGAGAAGGTCACAGTTTATTTTTCTCATATTTTTCTCATCTGATTACTTCCTCATGTTTAATGTGTCCCTCTCTCTCGTTGCAGACAAGGAAAGGCTACGGAAAGACTGTGATGGAGATTAATACTCCCAGAATTGATCAGGTTCCAATCATTGATGTCATGTTGACTGACTTTGGGGACCCTAACCAGAAGTTTGGGTTTGAAGTTGGGCCTGTCTGCTTCCTTGGCTAAATAGAAATAAATAAAAATTTATAAAATTAAAAAAAAAAAGGACTTGATGGGGCCAGCAAAGAAAGTCACGTTGAGACATTCTGGGTACTACAAAACCCCATTTTTAGCCCCCCACCCTGCCACATGCAAGTTTTGAATAAGAGATGGTGTAGCAAACATGTCTTCCCATGTATGTATGTGTAACCCAGGAAAATACTTGTTGCCCTTGTGGGGCTTGAACCACACGACTTAACCACGTTACGGATCAAAGGTGAAGGACATTTGAAGGTGTGGCAGAGGAGGGTGAATCGGAGTAACCAAGGGAGGAGGTCAGGCGACATACGGGGACACACATCTCCTCTCTGGATTCTCCAGGTGCTGTATGAAAACAACAATAACAATGGTGCTTGTTCAAAACACACACACAAAAAAAGTATACAGAGGTGCTAAGAAAGAAGGTGTATTTTGCTAATTATTAAATACTGTAATTATTATTTTGTACAAAACTTTTATTTCTAAATCCACTTTCAAAACTTGCATGTGTATCAGATTTTTGCTTTTGGCTCTTTAATTTCAATGTTGGATTAAAGACATACAGTAAGTTAATGACATCATCAAATCAAGTAAATTTATAATTCTGTCTTTTTGTTCAACACATACTGTGTACATGTCATGAAGAAAATAAAAGTGAGCATTCAAACAGTTCTCTATTGCTAAATTAGACTGTATGCCCGTTGTATATATTGACAGTCCAAAGCTTGAGGTTACTTACTGTTTTGCCCTTGTGGCCATAGGTGAAACAACTGAAAGTATTACACCAGCACGCATATGACAACATCTCCCACTAATGTTGTGATCCTGTGCTAGTAGGAAGCAATCATGGCATTCATTTTCTTTTATTTAATTCTATTTTTTTTCTTGTTAGTTTTTTTTCTTTCCATTTTCTGACAGGCTTTCATTTTGGTTGTATACCTCAAACTTTCTTGATAACCTTTAAAATGCAAGGTTGCTATGCCCTGTATATACCTTGGTTAAGCAATTAAGTTTATATATATTTGGGTGGGGATTTTTTTAAGAGAGAAATACATAAACTGTTAGAGATCCACTGTTCAAATCCTTCTGTGAATGCAATGAGAATCCCTTTCAGTCACCCATTTTTGTAACTAAGATGAGAAAATGTTTTAATGTGCTTTTTATAGTTCATTTAAATATTAAAAACCAGATTCTAAACAACAGTGAACTGAATGTCTCAATAGTTTGTGTAAGATGATTTTGGAGAAGATCTACCTACTGTACATGTGAAATGCTTTAAATCAAGGATATGCTCATTCAACTAAGACTCTGGGCTGGTGCAATTCCATCTCTTGAAACCAATAAAGTACCATCTTACAGTAATTTCCTTTCATTTGGAGTATCTGAATGGAAACCGAAAATGTCTTTTATTTGCCATAGGCTGGATGAAAGAAAGACTTACTTGCCTTCATATTTAAATGTGTCGATCTCTGCTGCTTATTTACCCCTGCCTATGATCGGGCTGTGAAATTTAAGCTATATTTCACAATGATGCCTTTGAGAAGCACATACACACACACACACACACACACAGTAACACTTTTAAGTCCAGGAAACGCACTTTATTTCATTCAGTTGGAAGGGAAAAAAATCTGGGCTTATTATACAAAAATTGATGTAAAGACTGCAGTGAGTGGGGCTGAATTTTAGAGTATTATTCTTTGCATATAGATGTAACATGCCGGGTGCAATTTGCTTAGGGGGATTCTCTCCCGCTGGTCTATGTATCCGTGCCTCTCCTGAATTATTTGCCGCTGGAGGGGAAAGAATTTATCCCCTCACCAAAGTGATTAATCGCATTTTAACAATTGATATCCCTAAATATTTCATAATCTACCCAAATCCATGCATGGCTTTCCAGTATGCTGCCAAATGTGTTCTTTCAGTGAAAACTACAGCTAGCTAAATGTACAGGATTTAGAGCAGTACATCGTCCTATTTTGGACACATTCACCTATTCATATGAATGGCTGAATGTGTCCAAAGCTTTGACTGGGACCGTACATTACTGCTGAGAATGAGGTTACAGTCTTATTTCACCATCAAAGCATTTTTTTCTTTCTTTTCTTGTCTGACAAGAATACAGTGCTGTGAAAAAGAAAATTTTCACAGCACTTTGTGTAATCCTGTGAAAAACAGTAGCTAGTAGAACTACCTTCAGCAACAGGAGCTTTCAGTGATCATTCTCTGTATGACTTTACCAGTCTCTTTACCATTGTAGAGCACATTTGGCACACTTTTTATGTTGTCTCAGTTCATTAAGGTTCACACATTTATTTATGCACAGCTCTTTTAAGGTCTTGGACATTGGGCTTTTACAACATTGATTTTCCTCTTTTTCAACAATCCTGTTGTAGATTTTCTGGTGTGTTTGGGGTCACTGTCCTGTTGCATGACCCAATTTTGGCCAAGCTTATGCTGTCAGACAGATGGCCTCACACTTTGTTATATGCTGGAGTTTGTGGTCGACTGACTGCAAGGTGCCCAGGTCCTGTGGCTGCTGAACAAGCCCAAATCATCACCCCTCACCCAGTGTGCTAAACTGTTGGTATGAGGTGTTTGTGCTGATGCAGTGTGTTTGGTTTTCACCAAATATGGTGCTGTGCCAAACATCTTCATTTGTCTAAGGATCTGTCTAAAGGATTGAACAGAGTCCTGTGAAAACTTTCTCTTTCACAGGACTGTTTACTGTGGCTGGTTATTCACGTATTCATTGCTTATTTGACTGCATTTTGTGTATTGTGTACTGCCAATTCAACTCAATCTAAAATCCAAAAAGCAACTCAAACTATACTATATTGCCAAAAGTATTCACTCACACATCAAAATCATTGAATTTGGGTGTTCCAATCACTTCTATGGCCACATGTGTATAAAACCAAGCACCTAGGCATGCAGACTGCTTCTACAATCATTTGTGAAGGAATCGGTCGCTATCAGGAGCTCAGTGGGTTCCAGAGTGGTACCCTGATAGGATATATGGGCAACAAGTCCAGTTGTGAAATTACTACAGTCAGCTCTTCGTGGAATTATAACAAAGTGGATTCAGCCATGGTGGTAGACCACGTAAAATCACAGAGCAGGGTCAGTGGATGCTGAGGCACATACTGTAGACCTCCAAACTTCAGCCTTCAGATTAGCTAAAGAACAGTGCATGCTTCATGGAATGGGTTTCCATGGTCGAACAGCTGCATTCAAGCCTAACGTCACCAAGCACAATGCAAAGCATCAGATGCAGTTGTGTAAAGCACACCGCCACTGAACTCTAGAGCAGTGGAGATGTGTTCTCTGGAGTAACGAATCACGCTCCTCCATCTGGCAATCCGATGGACGAGTCTGGGTTTGTACTGTTCCAGGGAATGGTACTTGTCTGGCTGCATTGTGCCAATTGTAAAGTATGGTGTGTGGTTGCTTTTCAGGAGTTGGGCTCGGCCCTATACAGTAGTTCCAGTGAAAGGAACTCTGAATGGTTCAGCATATGAAGACATTTGGGACAATTTCATGCCCCCAACTTTGTAGGAACAGTTTGGGGATGGCCCCTTCCTCCAACATGACTGCACACCGGTGCAAAAAGCTTTAATAATAAGGACATGGTGGAGCAAATTTGGTATGGAAGAACTTGACTGGCCTGCACAGAGACCTGACCTCAACCTGGCAGAACACCTTTGGGATGAATTAGAGCGGACACTGGGAACCAGACCTTCTCATCCAACATCAGTGTCTGAACTTTAAAATTTGATTCTGGAAGAATAGTGAAAATTCCCATAAAAACACAACCTTGTGGAAAACCTTCCCAGAAGAATTAAAGCTGTTGGTGGGCCGACATCATAATAAACCCTATGGATTAAGAATAGGATGTCACGCAGCTCATATGTGTGTGAAGGCAGACGAGTGAATACTTTTGGCCATATAGCATATGTATTTAGCCTTTTGTATTGCTGTTATTTGATTAGACTGACAATATTTTGAAATTAAATTTCTAATTCTGTTTTAAATATAAATGAAAATTGTGAATGCAATGGGTAAGTCTAAGGTCCCAAAGTGTTTAGCTGAAATTCATAATTGTTCTATGAACATTAAATTGAAAGTCGGAAATAAATAGTAAAATAGATTAAGTTAATAGGCTTTTCTTAGTTTCCTGAAATATTTCATAAAAATAAAAAGGTTTTAAAAACACGACTTCCACCGAGCACAGAATTAGAGAGCTATAATGTGTCTAGAACATAAAGATACAATACAACTCTCTAGTGTAGTAAATATGAGCCTGCATGATAGCTAGCTTAGCTTAGCAAAAAAATGTGTTATAATCAACTACAATGGCTTTGTCAACAAGTAATAAAATGAACAACAACCAATAACAACAAACAATGAATACTTTAAGGTTTATGCTTACGGTTTGCATTATGGAGGTTTGGTGAGTATGAAGTGGGCTTTAATGGAGGCACAGGGGGGATAATTATTTTTTTTCCCTTTATATTCAAAGAAGAGAAGGGATGCTGCAGGATCTGAAACAAAGAGTTGTCAGAGAATGACAAAAATGGTTAACATAATGAATAGCTACTCTGGTCTACCTTTGCCCATAGGCAACAAAATCATCATAAGCATATCTTAAGTACAATTAAAATTTTTTTATGAAGTTTATCTAAGGTGAAGACATTTTGTTCCACTGATAAAAGAAAACTTTTTCTTTGAATAGCTGTTGTATGGCCTGAGCTCTTCATGAAAAACCTCAAAAGGCTGAAGATTGTTTCTGGTGCTGCTTGTCTATCAGCAACATGAAACACGTCTCAAATGAACATCAGTGCATCTGAAGTTCATTATAGTGACCAAGCTATGAGAGCCAAACAGGACTTTTTTTCTCTTTTTTTTTCTTCTTTTGGAGCAATGGGCTGTAGATTTGTTCTTTACTGTAACAGTGCTCTGTTAAACACAGAATGAAAGAGTATCGGCTGAACTAAGCTGAAGAGTCAACTCCGAACAAACTAGGGCTCAGATGCATCTTTGCCTGGGCAAACGTCCTCATCTAATGTCTGAGAAAGCAAATAAATGTATTTCAAAAGTAAAACAAATTGCATCTCTCATAATTCATCCTGAAAGGGCATTGACTTTGTGATTGTAATTCCATCACAGTTGTGTAGGTGGGTCCAGCCAAATCACTGCAATCCTGCAGCTCCTCTTCTCTCCTTGAAATTATGAGGGGCAAAACAGGCCTAATTAGTATGCAGTCCTCCTGGTCCTTCTTGAAACAAATGTTAGCAATGGCCTGTGTCACTTCAAAGGATTGACCGCCGCTAAACCTTTTATTTTCTCCTTGAAAGGTGCAGAAGAAATCCACATAATAACAACTGACATGTCTGTGCTGAGCAGCAAAAGAAATGGACTTTGTATTTTCTTTTATCTTTTTTTTCCCCCTTTGGAGTGTGGGTCTTTGTAGAGAAGCAACCAAAGAGAATACTCATGTGGAACTGCACACAAGAAAAAACAATCAAGAAATGCTCCCCATGGGTTCAGAAGAGAATTCAGCTCCACAACCCATGCTACTTTCAACCTTCTTTAAAGTCCTTTAGCAAATACCGTGTTTGTCTCCGGAGATTACGCGCACCCTTAATAGGACTTTTTAAATATTCAATTCACATAGTTTATTCAAATGAAGCAATCAAACTTCCTTGAGTTGTTATGAAAGATCGTCGTAATAATAATCTCCTACATTACCATATAAATGTCACTTTTGCTGCCTTGGCTGTTGTACACTGTGGGGTAAGTTGTTCACGGAACAAAATCTCAAAGAGTCCCGCTGACAGAACATCATTCTTTATTAACAGGAGATCAATGGGCAAAACAAGCTACAATTGCACTGCCGAGTGATTGATGATTAGCAAGATCAGTGGTTCAAAAACATCACAACAAAAGCCTGTTGGCAACAAAACAAAGATATACTAAGATGTGCAATAAAAAAAAAAAAAAAAAAGAAAAAATCAATGGGGAAAAATGAAAAAAAACAAA
>VUQK01030838.1:3973-25833 GCA_015106715.1 Bujurquina vittata
GTCTAAGGTGAGGGGCGGTTTAATCACTGAAAGCTGCTCTGTTTTACTGAGGCCTTTTCTGCTTCTCTTAACTTTTACTGTGTCACCAACAAAAATAGGTTCCTAATGTATAACATCAAGGGAAGTTGACTTGTGCATTTAACAGAAAAAAAAGAAAAAAAAAGAGCTTGACTTTGAGATGGCCAAAAGTATCCCTGTCCCAGCATTTCTCTCATTTTGGTCCATTAAAAGGGATTGCTATCCCTCTTTTGTCCCGTGCCAAGAGCTTTTTTTAAATTTAAAACAAAACGAGCAAATGCATATTTTTCAGAGACATGACTTTTCTCACATTTACAAACCTCCAATAAAGTCCTCTAAAAGCCCTTTCAAACAGCTAAAAAGCCTTTTGCTATCTTCTTGTTAAAAAAAATACTGAAGCAAATTATCCCACTGCAACGCAAGAAAGCAAAATAAGTGCTTCGACGATTAACAACAGCCAGTCATCTCGGAAAAGATTGCAGAGAAGTCGCAGGTACACTATCTGTAGAAAGCCAGGTTTTCTTACAAAATATGCATTCTTTGGTTAGGAAAAAAGGCAGGGACTGTTGCTATTGCAACAGTAAAAGAAGGGTAACAGTCCTTTTCCATTGGGAATGCGCACAGAAAAAAAAATTTAATAATCTATTGACCGATTGTAAAGGTGAGAGAGGATCTCCAAAGCCCATTGTCACTGCTGCCATCTGAAAGACAGTAAAGATGAAAAAAGTGCTGAAAAGTAGGTTAGATATCCCTTAGCTTAGCTTTTTTTTTTTTTTTTAAAAAAAGGTCATTGCTTTGCTAGATAGACAAAAGCGGTAAGGCTTACACTATAATCAGACCCTCCCTCTAAACAACATACAGTGAGGATTTACCTCCCTTAGCTACATAATAGATCACCACACAGCAATAAACAAATACAAGCAAGTTTCCTTTAAAAGTGCAAAGCATTTAACATGATAACCAACGCCTTCAGGATGATCTTCTCCATCTGAAAGAGAGCAGAGGCAAAAAGCAAAGTGCACATGGTCTACACATGTGTTCTTTTTCAAAGCACGTCGTAGAAAGAAGGCAAGACTTCCAAAGAGCTAAGCCCAAACCAACCTGCGATAGTAGAGATGGCTGAACTACCAGTGCAAGGAAAGACTATGATATTCTGTCTAGAATCAAGACTCACAGGTGACACGCGCACAACAAAGATTTTGTTTGGCGGAGTACCAAATAGTTTCACACATCTCACCTGCAGGTTGGTGAGCTGTTGCTGCTGATGGGCGATGGTCTGCTTCACCAACACACTCTTAATGCTTTGCTCCATGGCATACTTCTTAGCCTGCGAGGGGAGAAAGGAAATGACGTTAAAACTCCACAGATGAATAAAAGATCAGTATGTAACATCCAAAAACTAAACAGAAGTCCGTAATTTTCATTTACTTTGTTTCCAAAAATTCCAAAACATCTACATTAACATGCAAAAACCAGATTTAATTCATCTATATTTTCTATTAATTTTACCTTAAAGATGTCAAACTGTATTCATTCTTTGAATTATTGCGGTTTAGTAATGATGCAAATAGATAAACTCACTAAGAGCATGATCATAAATGATTACATTTCTTATAAACACTTTAATAGGTTTACAAGAAGACATCAATCGATCACAATCTACACAGAATTATCGCTACAGGACAAAAAAATCAGCAAAGGGGGCATACCCCTAGGCACATGTGGCTACATTTTTTGAACATAGTTATTTGCAGTCAGTAAATTTAACTGGAAATTCTGGAAAGGCTGGTTGTTCGCAATGTCATCATTGGCCGTTTTTGTGTGTATCCAGGATTCTTGGACTGTGTTTATCACCGGGTTTCGGTGTGTTGCGTCACATATTCAGTCAAGTGAAAAAAGGATACCCTGCGATCCAATTTCTTGGAGAACCACCTATAGATAACTTGAAATAATAATTAGCTTTTCCATAAGACTGCCATGTCACATAATTGCATGCAGGCATGCAAGAAATCAGAGTATATGCAAGCAGGACAAACAATATATCTGACTTCTAGAGACTCCCTTGTGTTTTTTCAGGCAATTGTTTTAAAGTTGGTGATGTAATACTATGAGGAATCATCTTTGTTTTATCTACCCACATAGATTTTACTTTTTCTACCTGCTGTCTTGGACATTAATATCCATACAGGTAAAACGGGCATTAAAGCCTTAAGTATCATGCATCTGTAGTCCCTTTCAAATATGCACTCCTTTATATTAATCTGAAGTCATCATATATGGCATGCATATGCATCTTGAATTGATCAGCCCACTAGACAGACAGACTGATCTTGAGAATGCTTCAAATCAGTGGTTCCCAACTGGTGTGCCTTAAGATTTTGAGTCAACCAAACATTATTACGGTAACTGCACACAAATTAACAACTGAACATTAAACTTGCTACATTAGTGCACATCAAATGCCCTTACTGACAGCACAGAAAACAATTACAAGGTACAACTGATCACCTTCTTGTGTAGAGTAAACAACACAAAACCACTTAAACAAAAAGAAAAAAGAAAAAAAGAAATACTGCCAATGGTGCCAGGCAGGCTAAAAGGCACTTGGAAACCAAACATCATTTCTGAGAGAAACTTGGCCTACTGTAACAGAGCACCAGATCTGAACCATAAACAAGAAGAAATTTGATTATCTCAAGTGCCTGATAAGGGAATGGATACAAGTTATTACTGACAACAGTACAACGTAGGAGTCATGCTCCAGTGTCCTCATCTGACAATACAATCAACATTAAAATTCAGTGTTTAAAATAACAGTCTATTTTCTTCACATCAATGCAGGTATGTCTTGCTTCTTTTAGTCTGTCTCATTCTTTTATGGAAAAAAAGTGTATTAAATAGGCTTTTTTAAAACTGCAGACAGAACTACGAAGTCTAAACATCGGGTTATTTCAAAATTTTAGCATCAACTCTGGTGAATAAATATCAGAAAGAGCCCAGAAGACACAGTTTGATTGCTTTCAGCTGTCTGATGCACACAAAAATTAGTCAAAACCCAACAAACCCCTTTCAACTGTTTGCTAAAATTCCTCCAAAAAATTCTCTCTACAATTATACAGCTTATAGTTTCTAATGCTTATAATGTCCAAATTTTAAGAATAACTATTTATGCACATAATCTAAGCCTTGATAAAACTTTAACAGTAGTTCAAGTTATTTTGTTGCTTCCAGCTGTTTGTAAAGTCTTTTCTCTAGGTTTATAAATTACCCACAGAAGCTGGATGTTTCATTAAGAGACCAGCACATATTTACCCATTCATTAATAACAGTTAAGAAATCCAGGTTTTTCCATATACATCACATTAAAGAAATCCAAGTATTGCAAGTAGGCATAACTCTGTAATGAATGTGGCAAAATGTGAGACTGTTTTATTAAAATCTACTGTTAATAAATGTGAAATTAATAACCAATTATGATTAAGGTTAAACATGTTTATTGGTAAATAACTGATTTCTAGACCAGATGCAAGTTTACAATAACCATCCAGATAATGTTCATGGGTGCTGTTTACAATAATTGTTTTAAAGTAGATAAAAAAAATATGGAACTTTTGAATCCTTTGCTAGTTACTTATGTGCATGTAAAATTGCACTGAACTTGTTTTATCATCGAAGCCAAGGGTTAATGATGCTGAATTTTTTCCCATCATCCTATGTCCAGGGGTACCCCACCTCTGTGCTATGCATTTATGTTCCCCAGTGGGTGATGCAACAGAAATCTGCCAAATCAAACATGCAGTGCTACTCACTGTGTGACTCCTTGTGTATATGGAAATTACTGATGCAATGACATTATGGAAAAGGAGGGCTTTAAACAGCTGGCTAGAAATTTTTTATTATTTTTCAGCTCCTGACTAGTTACAAGGTTAAGTTACTTTAGTTACTGTTAGTCAAGCAGTTACTTTGTACTTTTACTTAAAATTTCCAACACTAGCTAAGCTACAGTACTTTTGTGTTTACATTTGACTTGTGCCGTGTCACTGGATATAATGCTGTGTTATTACTAGTGTACTACAATGCTGCTGCTGGCACTTTGTTTCAGTAGATTCACACCTCAAATTAGGAAGTGTGTCACCAGTGACTGTAGCGTATTGGAAAAGAAGGACAGAAAATGCCCTCCATTTACTTACAAATGTTGCTGCCTGCAACCATCGATAAAATTCTCAGTTATAAACATTGTTATTGCACATTTTCTTGAAATGTTGTGATTTTGAGGCTATATAGCCCACTGGGTAATAACATTATCACGAGCGGAGCAGATAATGATATGTCCTACCCTCTGAAGTGCCTCCTGCTGCTCTGGGGTGAGAGGCGGCAGGCCAAGCTTGGAGCCCGTGCCCTGTCCATTCTCCATCGTCAGAGCTTCACCACCCTGCAGTCCAGAGAAGAGAGCACTTTACACAAAAACCGAGAAACAAGAGCATAAACCCCTGCCTGGATACACTGTTCATTTACACTGTATTGCAATGAGAAGTCACACCATCTCAAACAGAACAGGATATCAGTAAATATGCCACCATTTACAGGACATACCCCGATTTTTTTTTTAAGCAGGTGGGACTGTATGGGCTTCTTACCTACGCAACCCGCTAATCGCTGGGTCCACCAGACTGAGGCGGAAAAGCCCCCAAGGGGATGAGCACTGATGGGGAAGCTTTAACAAGTCAACAAATTCTAGGGGAAATAAAAAATGGCTTCAGACTAAAAATAACAGAAGCAGGGAGCTAGCATCATTTTACATTGATCTCCACATATAACCAACCGTCTTTGCTCAGATTTTTAGTCAGCTAGGGTGATGTGCATGAATGCTAACATTACGTTGTGTACGCGATGGCTAATTAGGGTAGCGGCAAAAGGCTAAAGTTAACCCTTAACCAAAAAACTTTTAGCTGCGGAAGATATACAGCTTAGCTACGACCTCTTTCCTTTACTTTGATGACCTCAAAACGGCACAATCGCTACAAGCAGTTCCGAATGATTAGCGAGGCCTGGTCTCTGCTCAGATAGCGTTACCTTTCCTGCTAGCTAATATTAGCTAATGTGAGGCATTCATCGCTATGGCGCGCGAATCAATCTGCACGTTCTCCAGTAACATACGCTGTCAAATTTAAAGAACAATCAGTGCACCGAAATACCAAGAGACATCGTATTTTACTTACACAGGGACCACTACAGCTGAAATCTGTTAATGTGCCTCTTTATCAAGGAATTTATTTACCGCAGTCTCCGTAACCGCCATGAAGCACACCTTCTTGGAGAGGCCCGCACACGTCAACACTCGCGAGATTTCCGTGTTTTCAATGAAAGATATCGCGAGAAATTAACTTCTCGCGATGGCGTGGGTGGTTTAAATACGCATTTTTTTATGCATGAAAGTAGTAATACATTAAACTATCAATAATGTCACGGAAAGTTAAATAATTTTACCCTGAACGTTGTGTTATTAATAATCAAATAGGGTGACTATGGTCTTAGTACACTCCTGTTTTCCCCTTTTCTATCTGATAAAACTGTTATATCAGATCCTCCTTTGTCTGGTAATTTGCCTGGCAAACCTTTGGGGTTCAAGTGGGATGTATCCATAGATCCGCAAATTTTTCACTTATATGTTTCTGGGTCATTCTAGAATTCAAAAATTGTGAAAACAGACCCTTTCTTCTATATTTTTTCTTGTGTATTTTAGGGAGACACCTTTTTTACAATATATTTTAGTTGCTGTGTGCTGTGCTTGGTGCATCCCTATTACCAATACTCCCACTCTTGAGAAAGTAGATTTTAAAAATATTGTTTAATAAGTTCTTAACCATTAAGTTAAAAATGATCATCCTCATACTGAATACTTATTCCATTTCAGAAAATACCTGTTTTATACTAATTTTAGCAACTTTCAAAATCTACCTATCCCCACTTTTCAATATTCGTACATTTGTGTGTGTGTGTGTGTTGCTTGTAATTTCAGCAATAATTTTCAATTTTTATTTGCTCAACTACATTATTCATATAATAATTCAAACAAAGGCAACAGATTAAACCCTTCTGAGCTATTAAAAAACTTTTTATTTTAATAAAAATGGAATGATAACAGGGTTGAATGGATACATTACTTTTATTTGTAGACTGACGTAACTGGTAACAGGGTTGTAAATCAGTGATACTGTAATATCAGTGTTTTCTCAGAATCTAAAGCACTGTGAAAGTCAAAGATAAATGTAGTTACACAAATAAAGGAAGTAAACTTGGAAATAAACTTGTCTTCTTTTGGTAATATGGGTAACAGGGCTGCAATGGTGAGAGTGACAATTTAGTGAGAAAAGTAAAAATGAAAAATATGTCAAAGAGGACCGAAGAGGCCGTGGTGTTAGCACATGACTCAATCATGTCACTTCCTCTTTGTCATGTCACTCGCTGTTGTGTCTCTTTGTTTTCCAGACTAAATAGGTTTGGGTAATAGGGTTGCACATTTGTTGTGGGACATAACTTTCAGTGCATAATTACTGTTCTTTAAAATATTCTGATGTTTAAAAAAAATGGTTTAACAATTAAAAGAGATAGCAAAATAAAAACAAAAAGTGGATTTATAACTTAATTTAACTGTTATATTTTACATGTAGTTTATTCATCAAGAAGTTGGGACAAGAAAAAATGTCACTGGGGGGGGGGGTTGTCAAGAGCTATTTTGCATTTTAAATAATATTTTGGAACC
Source organism: Bujurquina vittata (assembly GCA_015106715.1). Taxonomy (NCBI): domain Eukaryota; kingdom Metazoa; phylum Chordata; class Actinopteri; order Cichliformes; family Cichlidae; genus Bujurquina; species Bujurquina vittata. The sequence continues at coordinate 10,755 of VUQK01030838.1, forward strand.
ACTTGTTCAACAACTAGGTTTACATTTTGTTTCAGGACAGGAAATTTACACAAGAATTTCACGGGTGGGACAGAAAATGTCCTGCAATTGTAGAGTGGTCCTACTTGTGAAAACAATTTATGTTGACATAACTGGAGGCAAATGTGACGTAGGACATTGCTGCTCAGTTCCACACAAAGTGAGACACCTGATCAGCCTCAATGTTACCTGCATTCATAACCAAAACCTTGCGATCCAAACAGATGGAAAATTTTTGATTATGAAAGTTGGTGGACAATAATATCCTCATGTTACCGCTGAATATTTGAGTGTTTTGTGAATATTTTTTGTAAGAATATCCAGTGAGCAGCAGGTCTCTGGGGGAAATGCCTGAAATCAGAGGATAATGTGATGATTGCTTCAAGCTGATAAGGAGATAACATTTGCTCATATAATAATATGAAGCTATCAGTTTGGTCAAATTTTTCAACACAAGATGCATGTTTTTGATACTGGCATTCATAACATGTGCCTTAACAAGGCACATGTTATATCTTCTGAACTTCTTTAAAATTTTGCCCCTGCCCCAAAATGAAAAAAAAACTGAGAACAAAAAAAAGGAAGAATTCCGTTCTAAATAAAATCCACCGCACTCTCTTGCTTATTGAACTTTTAGATAATATGATAATGGGAACATCAAAACACACCATATATCTGAAGAGCAGTGAATGACAGGTGTGTTAATAAATGAAATTTGAATAATCTGAGACATAATCAACATACCACATCTTTTTTTATTGTCATGTATTTAATTGCAGTAGCTACAATATTTACCAAAGGTTTAAGAAGAACACATCCGAAGGCAAGTTTTATTCAACAGTTACAGGAGAAAAAAAAGTCATCTGTAAAATAAGACTGATATGGAAGGGTTGGGTTGTTTTTTTCATGTTTGCACAGTCTAAACATTCATTTTCGCGGTCAGGTTCTCTCTGGAACTGAACTGTGACTGACAAAGGCAAAATGCAAAGTTCTGAACGGTTGCAGGCGTTTAAGACATGCAGCTTACTAGATCAAATGAGAGCACTAGTGGCACTGCTTCGCGTTTAATTTTTGTCCAACATAAACCTCTTTTAATAGTCACAGACAAATATGTACACCACATCCTGTAGCAGGCGACTGTCTGGGAGGATCCCGGGCTCCTATCTTCAGAGACATACTGAGAAGTAGGCTCGACACAGAGTATAGTAAGTACTGTAAGCAATGACTGTACAGCAGTGTAACTGTTATGAAACTGCAACCTCACAGACCCAGAAAACAAATGACGCAGAGCTATGGAAAACATGACAAACAAGAGTATATTGAGTATAATGTTTTTGACTGTCTAATTTTGTTTAGGAGAAATCCACCCAAATGGCAGCTTTTTTTTTTACCTTTTAGAGACTGGTTATTGACCAGAAAAAAAAATCTGGCAGAGATAGACTGCCTGTTCTATTTTTGTCTTTGTGTGGGCTGCAGTGCCATCACTTTCACATTTCACACCAGTACTGGGTGAAATAAAACTAGAGTAGATGTGATTCAGGGGGGGGGGAGGAGAAGATAATTCAGTTTCTCATCATGTTTCAGCATCCGGAGGCCATGGAGACCATACAGAAGAAATTTATAGATTTTTTTTAGGTTATTTCTAATAATTTGGGTGGATTTTACCTTCAGAGATATTTACAAAACAAAATCGTATTAGGAAATATTCTCAGATGGTTTGGGAAATACAATAATAATAAGTAGAGCAGTAATATTAATCAACAAAATGGCAATTTTTTTAAACATTAATTTTAAAATCAGATAGTCACAACTTTTCTCATGTTAAAGTAAGACTACGCTTTGAAATCACGTGTTGATTCATTCCAATTCTTGTACACAGGCTACTAATATTGACTGAAGCAGAGAGCATAATCATCTTTTCCATGAGTCCAATAAAAAGAGGCTGCAGCTCCTAATCAAGCTTTCATTAGCAGGCGTCAGGTTCCTCCTCACTTCCACATAGACTGAACTTGTGGACTAATAATAAAGAATTGGAAAGTTCATCTTGTTTGAAGAAGAAAGTCGACCTGAACGAGTTCAGTTCCTTAATTGCTAAGTTGGGGGTGATGCCATTTCACTGCCATAGCAGGCACTTTGCAAGTCTTTGGCTTTCACAGGGGAAAACCTGTAAGAGCACTGCAGGCTAAAACAAGAGGCATCGTCTCATTTCCCGTCACGTGGTTCAAGCGTGGCACGTGTAGCTGTGTGGAGATAGCGTTGAATCCTAGAATGCAGTGAGGTGTGTTACTTTGAAGGTCTTAAACAAAGGAAAATAAAAGATTTGTGCAATGGATGTACTGTTCACAGTTAAACAAAAGATAAAAATAAAAAAAGAAGTCAGCTGAATGAGTATTAACAGTGCGCGTAGGACGGAATATCAAATTCCTAAAACTGTTATAAAGTGAAGGTTCTGGCTTGCGAGGGAGAGAGAGGTTTAATCACCAATAAAAGAGTGTAAACAAGGCTTTGAGGAACAAAATGTCCGTTTGAAAATGTAGTTGCTGCATCTGTGAGTATAACATATCTGCTCTGGATAGTGGCATTATGGAAAACCTAAGTTGTGACGATATCTTAAGGCATGATAGCCCTTTTAAGGCAGGGAGTTTGTCAATCTTCCTCTGCTCTGTGGGGTTGCTGGACGCAGCCGTGATTCCTCTGGTCCTCCAACCAGAGGTTCTTTCGGTTTCACTCTCACTGCTGGCATTTTTCTTCCTTCTCACTGGGATGATTTACTGTCGATGCATTCATCTGTGTTTCTCCCTTTATTTTATCCCCAGCTGGGTCTGCTCCCCCAGGTCCCTCAGGTCCGTGGTTGACCTGTCCTATCTGCTGCCCCCTCTCTCTCTCTCCATCTGCGTGCCCCGAGCCCCTCCGTCTGGGCCAGCCGCTGTCGTGACCCCTCATCACTGCGTGCTCCCAGAAGTAAGAACTCGGACCCGGTGTTGTTTGATGGCGTTCTCCAGGAACCCCGCCACCTTCTCACTGTCCTCCTACAAAACCCATACGATGTGGTCAAAATTTATTTGAAAAAATAATTCCAAAAAAAGATGAAATTCCTGCTTTATGTGTTCCTGGTTCATTACAATGGAAAACAAAGAAGCTTTTCATTTACCTCATTTATGAAGGCGTAGTGAACAAGTTCACTGGCAAGGTCTTTGGAGGTGTCAGCTGAAAATTTTAACAGAAGATTCAGTTAGAAAAACCTGCAGTAAAAATAAAACTACAGGTGCCTTTTTTTAAAATAAAAAAAGACCAAACACAACAATTAATATATACAAACAAGTACTATCAACGCAGAGCTCCACTGTCATTCAAAAACTATTTAGAAAACACATAAATAAGCCAAACTGATGCACTGGGTCACATCACATTAGACTGGGTGACGCAGTTGATTTAACTAGTATGTTTGTTTATGTTTGTCAGCTGACTCACTCAGAAAGTAATAAGAGAGTCAGCATGAAAATGTTATCAGATCTGAGGCTTGGACCGTCATCCAGGAACTTTTAGTAGTCATATTACTTTTGTGACTAGGGGCAAAGGCATGTCAAATTGAAGTAAAAATTACGTGAAATCATCTTGACGTACTCTAGAAAATATCACAAACCAGAACATAAAATATACAGTAACTCATCTGGCTCATGACACATCACATGATACATCACAGGTTATTGTAAAATTAAAAATGTTTCCTTGAGCACAATTTGGTTATTCTTTCTAGTAACATGGTACGAAAAATGGTAAACTCTAAGTCTTCTAAGTACGCTCAGCTCATACCCTTGCTAATTTGATTACACTGGCTTCCCGTCAACTTCACTTTAATAATCTGGTTTTGACTTTTAAGCTCTGCAGGGACAAGCACCGGTGAACATCAGTGAACTTTTACATCCATACATCCCCAGCAGGTCTCTGAGATCTTGTGATCAGGGTCTGCTGGCTGTGCAACACACGGGGCTGAGAAATAAGAGAGAGCTTTCGCAACAGTGGTCCAAAGACTCTCTCCCACAGAGCCTGAGAGCTGTGAACTCAGTGGAACCCATCCATCCTTTGAAACTTGCTTTTTGTTCTTTTATTGTGTTTGTGGTATTTGTGCGTGATAAGAAAAATAAAGAATTACCTTTTCAATTGTCAACTTACTTGGAAGGATGTCACAGCTGAGCTGCCTGTGAAGTTTATCATCCATCTTCAGAAACAAAGAGAGCTAAGGAGACACCAAAAGGTTCAATTAAAATCAAGCTGAGTTCACATTGACCCATTATGACTAGCTGAACTGCAGAGCTGCTAAAGCAATATTATTATACGCGTTATCATTAAAGAGCCCAGCTAAAGTGTTTGGTCTGAAATGGGCAAAGTACCTGTAATACTATGTGACTCACATGAGTTTTGGTCCCTTCTTCATTTGACTCCAAATTACAGTGCATCTGAACTACCTGCAATGACAACACAGTGAGAAGCAATGAAAAGACCCATCACCAATGAGGATATTCTCCTGTGACTAAGAAACATAGAAAATAAATGTACAACCCCAAAAACCCCAGAAAAATATTCCATGGTAAACAAATGAAACAAAGTACATACTTACAAGGTATTCACATCATATTATACTCATATGTGTACAGGGATATTACTACATAATGCACCCATACTACATAATCTGCTGATAACAATATCATCAATACAATATAATGCAAAACATCACTATAGTCATAAGGCAACCATGTACAAAACACAATGCAGCCATGTTGTTTATGTTTGAGCAACATTGCTGAGCAGTAGGTACGGGTTTAATATTACTCAATGACTATTTATGTCCATAAATCAATCCTGATTAACATATTATACAATGCTCAGCCAATCAGAAGTGGCCTCACAGGCTAATCAATAAGACTGCAACCCAGATCTGATGTTATTATAAACAGACATTTAGGATTTCCCTGTTTCTCACTATCTACCTACTGCCAGCTGTTCAGTGGCCTGGTCATTTCCTAGATATGGGGAATTCCCGCTTTATCCATTTCAGTCAATGATGGTCAAGCAGGAATAGCCAATCACACAGCACAATATGGTCACAAGATTAGGCTAAGCCAATCAGGCATGAGAAAGTGGCTGCATAGTATTAGCATATATTATCAAAGTATTAGCAGCCTCAAATCCTACATGCGGTTTATGCTCCACATCCAAAGTGTACTAAACATACAGGAATATGAATATCGTCTTGTGCATCTTTGAAGAGAAAAGAATACATACGCCAAATTTCATGGCTTAAAGCCTTGTGGTTTTGGAGTCTATAGACCGGAAAAGTAAAACCTTTCGGACACACGCACAGATGGATGACAGCATGACAACAATATCCTCCTGCTTTATACTGCGTGGGAGGATAAAAAATGACGGCAAAGCAAAGTATTAAATTGTTAAAATGTTTGGAGTGATAGTAAATTGTTATTACTGTAATAACAGAGAAGACACACAGACACCTGCAGGTACTTATATTACATAAGCAACACACACAACAATTCAAAGGGCAGAAGAAAGCTTTTGTAATCCAACATTTGTTAACATTTCCTAACATGCTTGGCAGTTACACACGATGTTAGGTAGGGACACTAATTAAGGTCATAAAACATATTGGAGGAGACATTTCTCTCCTATACTCGGATATGTTTGTGCTCATACGCTGTACTTTAACACACCACTGTCTGAAATAACCAAACATAATCATAATCACAAACACACAAGTTGCAATTACTATTGTCACATTGTGGTGTGACAGTGTTTTACAGTTCTGAGGGTGGTTTGTCTAAGCTGCTGTTCACATAAGCAAAATGACTAAACACTCCTGTTGCTTCATTTGGTTAATGTGAAATGTATAAACAAGTGGAAAGCTGCAATAGAAAATATATCTACTGACGAGCTGTATGTAAAATTAGGATCTGATATTTTGCTAAAAAGTCATGTCAATGTCTTTTTTACTCTGTAAATGTGACCTGGAAATAAGATAATTAGGTAAATGCATAACTAATTCACTACAGTGGGGAAAAAAGTAATTTATAAACAAGTGACTAGTTCAAAGCGGGCTACATGGAGACAGTCCCACCAAAACGAGATGCTAGCAAAAACAAATATGAGGAGATTTTCATGTGTAAATACCTTTTGTAGTCCAACATCCCTGACATACTGATGAAAGTCTACTGTAAACCAGGAGTCCTTCTCTTGGCATTTTTTTACCCACAGGTTAAAAACAAGACTCCAGAGCCAAAATAAACAAAATGTGTATAATGTGTACATATTTTTACTATGTAACCAGCGAGACTCTGCATCTAACATTGCTGTTGTTCAATCTAAGAGTCTAACCTTCCTCGTCTCTGTTTCCTGGGGTTCAGGAGTCGGTGTCTTGACCGTTTCAACCTGCTCCTGAGACAAGGAGAGCGCTCGCGGGACGGGATGAGGCCGTGATGAGGCAAAGTTCATCAACGGATAGATTCCATTCCTGAAGAGAGGAAAGGCTAAGATGTAAAACCTTAAGCTTGAACCACACTGAGAAAGTAAAGCTCTGTACTAAAACTCACTTGACATCCTCTAGAAACTTGTCAAGTTCCAAAGGGGACACATGGGAATACCTGCGGGGGGCACAAAACAGAGAGCAATGAGCCTGACTTGTCACGCTTTCTGACAGAGAGTGAAAGATGCAAGGTAGTTATACGATTTTACTTGAGCTGAACTCCCTGTCTGTCTTCGTGTTTAATCTCTGCCATGACAGCGTTGGGGTCAAATGACTTGGTTTTCTCCTCCACACAGTTCTCTGGAAGCAAGTCTGTAGATGCAACACAAGCGCGGGCATTAATGAAGAAATCTTATGCACGCGTGCAACTGAAACAATTTGTCCAATGCACATAAGAGAGAATGTGATTAAACCAACAACTGGATTTTAAAGGCCTTAAATTTGCTTGCACTCTCTCGAAAGCGCGCCACGTTTCAGTGAGAAACTCACACTGGTTGTTGATGAGGCAATGGGCGGCGAGCAGTTTGAGCGAGTGGACCTCAAACAGGACTCGGTGGAACAAGAGGTCATGAGCTGTGGGACGGAGCTTGGCGTCAAGATGCAAACACGACTGGGTAAACTCCTGCACAAGCAACAGGGCAGTAAATCCAACATGTAACCACGCAACTGTAAAGTGTGACCCAGTTTACTGAACATTACTGTGCTCTTTCTGGCATAATTTACTGACAGAGCCCCAGTGTGCAGTCTGAGTAAACCCAGAGGCAAGACGGTATGAGTAGGTGAGTGTTGTGCAAGACAGTTTGCCTTTTTCTACATGTTTCTGTGGTTGTTCTGGTGTATATTTAGGGCATAAAGTATTTTTGAGACTTACTCTCATGAGAGGGTCTTCCAGAGATTGACCTGCATTGACTATGGCCTCCTTGGACACAGCACTATCTCCATTGGCCTGGATTTCCAGCACTGCCATCTGTTCGGGTACAAATAATCAGTTCAGAGAAACAGCCATAAACAGAGAAATGGAAATCTGGCAGATTTACTTCTCTTTTACCTCCAGAGCACAGATTCCAAAAGAGAAAATGTCTATGGCGTAATCATCTTCGCCAGCTGGAAATTAAGAGAAGAGAAGCAGGGTGAGAGGAGGGTGAAACTAAGAAAGCTACACAGAAATGCCACTCATCGCTCTTACCTCCGTATTCCGGAGCAAAAAAATGAAGATTTCGCTGCTCATCACGGTGTTGTCTCCCTTTACTATGAACGCTTGCATCTGGGAACACTAATAAGAGAAAGCAGAACACAAATATATTAGATATGAAATGTTAAGATAAAAGTAATGAACAGGTATGACACCAATATAAATGCAGCTACTAATAAAAATAGCTCTCTCTTACCATTAACAAACAGCCGGTGCCACACTGTAGGAAGACAATTAAACACAATTGAGATATTTATTCTGCTTTGTATAACTGCATAAATGGCATGTGGTTTATTACATGAAAAAATTATTAATTAAAAAAAGAAAAATCAGTGCATCCCATCAGACCCCCCTTGAATGAGCTGATTTTTTTTTTGTACAATCCCTTTAGCATGAGATAACGTGCACATTCCTTTAACTCACTTTGCCAAACTGAAGAAGGGAACAATTGCTGTGACACTTGTGTTCAATGCAGTGTCTTCCTGATTACCCACTGACACTATGAGAATTTTGCAAAACTTTTTCAGGACAGTACAGTATGACCTATGTTGATCAATTTAGAGTGAGATAATATCAAATCGCCCAATACTTTTGTCTATATAGTGTATCGTGGCCGTAACCAGCTTTAAGGTCTCTTAATTTCTGTTTTCAGAGCATGGCACCAATCAATGTGTGACGCTATGGATGGCTTTTACTTTGAAAAGACTCTATGGGAATTCTACAAATTCTCCATATTTCTATATACACAGTCAACCCTGCAAAAGAAGGAAGCTGTAAAAAATAAAGTCCTTAATAAAGACTGTATTGCAATCAGAAGCTTTTCTGCAGGTCATTGGAGCAGATCTGGATCAGATCACTCATTTCTAAACCCAAGCTGCAGCCCTGCATGACACTGATGCTCATAGGTGGTTATTTAGTTGGTGTTCTTCAGCCCTGAAAATTTAATGAGGATATTTAATACGTTATAAAGGTTCATCTTTAATAAAAAAACAAACAAACAGGAATTCTAACTATAAATGAATGTACTTCAGGCCCTGTTACTCAGAAAACTTTCAGGGCTTCATTAAATATACTAAAGTTATTGTACAAAAATAAATACATAAAAATCAGTTGAGCAAGAACTTGTAGTAACAAAAAAATCCCTGGTGGGGGCAGACCTGAGCCAATCTTGATGAGGCCGTTGTGTTGGATGAAGATGGTGTCACAAGTCAGGTTTCCATGGATTATAGGTGGATCACAAGAGTGCAGATAGCTGCCAGCAAACAATAAACAATCTTACTGATGTTCAGACTGATGTAACAGACATGATTATAGAGAAGAGAGAGGTCAGTACCTGAGTGCAGAGAGAATCTGGGTGCACCATCTCTTCCAAGCCTGACATGAAAGAAAACAGAGAAACATGAAGAGCCACGCCTTTAAATTGACACACACAAGTAATATGGAAATATATGCTGTCATGCAATTTATTTGATTCTTCCCCGGCTTCCTACTGATGCCACATTAGTGGGGCTGTGGTTAACAGAACATATTCATTTTGTTTTCACAACGGAGGGCATTGCAGCTTCCGCATTTTCTGACAACAAGAGAGGTTAATGATACGTTTTTTTTTTATACAGATATTGTGTTTTTGTTGCTAATTTTAACCCTTTCAAAACAAAATGTTGATTTAGTGCCCTTTATAGTGGACAACAGGACTTGCTACCTCTTGTTTTCAACCTGTGCCCTGAGCTGAAAGAGGCAGAAAGGATTTGAATTGTGGAAGGGAAGTCAGACAGAGCTTTCTGGAGATGAAGTGGAGAAGGTCCAGACATTACAGAGCAGTAAGGTGACAGCTTGGAGGAGGAGATATCAGCTTTTGAGGAGCCGGAGTAGGAACAAAGTGATGGCACCCATCGTCCGTTATGGATAAGAAATGTTGTGTAAGCTTCCAGGTAAAGCAGTCCATCAAATGAACATAAACGGAAAAAGAATAATGCCCTCTGGAAGGTGAGACCTCTCTTAACCAGAGTGCAACAAGGCTGCCTCAATCTGCTGGGACCATGGAAGACCATGAAGATGAGCAGATGATTCCTGTCATAGGCTGATGTCCTACATGGAAATTTGTGGCAGGGAAACCAAATCACATAAAATCAGAGAGCCCTAGCTTACACATTACATCTTATCATTAATGCACTTGTCATGTCAACATTTTTGGCCCTACCTAGCCTCCTCGAAAGCTAGTATGTTCTTCTCTGAGCTCTGACCTTCCTGATCTACTGTCTGGACCTCCTCCACCTTGTCTCCTGAAGCAAGAAGCATGACTTGCCTTCCACGATTCTAAGTAAAAAGGTTTCTGCCTCTTTCATCCCTCTGCCATACCTTGCATGATCATTCTTAGTGTCACGTGGTCTAATGATCCAGCTTTAGCTGACTATTAGGTGTGCATAATGCAGTTTAAACCAAGAGTTTAATTACCACTACAAGGGACATGGGATAAATAAATAACAATACTGAAAAAAATGCTGTAGCATGTTTCTTCAGACCGCAATACTTAAATTATCTAAAAAAAAAAAGGCAAAAAATTTAAAACCTTTTTTCTTTTGGGTCTCACTTAACTAGAGCTAAATAATATAACTTTTTAAAATTTACTAAAAAAAAAAGATATTCTGAATAAACTGCATGTATATTTAAAATTAACCATGTTATAAGGATAAGATGCATGTCTGAGCAGACTGAGCCACCGGGGTGTTGTGTTACATAATCTCTAATCCTGCTGGAAAAAATGGATGTGAAGAGCGGTGGGACTGCTGCAGTACACCGAGCCGCCGCCACGAGACACAATATGTGACCAGAGTAAAAACACTGACCTTCACATTCATAGTCTTGTGGTTTTTCTTGGTTTTCTTCAAGAACTGCTTCAGGCTGCCTGATGACATGTATTCAGTGATGAAGATAACCTGAGTCCCACAGACAGAGGAGAGGAAAAAAACCTGTTAATGCACCAGCGTGTGTGTGTGTGTGTGTGTGTGTGCACGCGCGTGTGTGTGTGTGTGTATGTGTGTGTATAAAAAAAAGAGGACAGAAACAGAAATAGAAATCTTACCCGAGCCTGGCTCTCCTTCATGTCCAGCCAGTACTTGTGGAACTTGACAATGTTGGGGTGCTCGACCTGCATCAAGTTCTCAAACATCTCCTTGATCTTCTCCTAGACAACATAGATTAGAGATGGTTCACAAATATAAGCATTAGTCTACTACTCATCTGCCTATTGCTCTGTGACTTGGCAGAAAATGTAAAATCAATTCCAGTCCCATCTAAGGATATCCTCCTAAAACACATTTGCCTGCCACACAGAGAAGTAAACCTTCTAACAACAAGTCAATTAAAAAGTTCTGCCCGTTTCCATCCACGCATCCATTCTCTTCCGCTTAGTTAAATGCAAAATGAGTTCCAGTACCTCCTGTGCTTTGAAGACTTTCTTGTCAGAGAAGAGTACTTCATTCCACACCACCTCCACTCCTTCCTCTGTGTCCATGGCCAAAGAGGCGCTTTCCACCCCTGGAACATTACCCTGGCTGACCTGCAGGGGGCAGACAGAAACAGATACAGGACTTATTGTAATGTTAATGCAACAGTTAATACTAAATTGCTTTACACAATTCACGACAACAACCAATTTTTTTTGCCACTTGGGGAAGACGAAAAAGCTGTAAACACAACATGAATATTTGCTCATCGTATTAAGTTATTATGGAAAACTTAAAGATAGCAAACAGCTGCCTGTTTACACAATAGGAAGACATTCCAGTAAACATGGTTGAAACCAAAGACCGTAAAAAAAAACGTGGATGTAGCTTCCAGATTGGAAAAATGAAGCCAATGTGGAAGTGCATTAAGCCTGCATTCTATCTGAAAGCCACTAGATGGCAGTAGCTGTGGTTGAAAAAAAGACATCCATCCATCCATCCATCCACTCTCTTCCGCTTATCCTTTTCAGGGTCATGGGGGGCTGGAGCCTATTTCAGCTATCACAGGGCAAGAGGCAGGGTACACCCTGAAAAGGTCGCCAGCCTGTCGCGGAGCTAACACAGAGAGACAGACAACCATTCACACTCACGCCTACAGGCAATTTAGAATCATCAATTAACCTAACTCCAGTAAGTGCATGTCTCTGGACTGTGGGTTTTCTGAAGGAAACCCACGCAAACACGGGGAGAACATGCAAACTCCACACTCCAAACAATGGTTTAATTCTGCAGGTAAATTACCACAGGTCAGCACTGACATGTCATGCCTGCGCTGCTAAGAGATCCAATACAGACATAGCGAGACAAAAGCAATCTTAGAAAAGCATGAGATCATGCTGGAGTCCCTGTGTGATGCACAGTTTATTAGTCTCTGTGTTATAAAAACAAAGGAGCAGAGCGTTCTCAAGCCCTCCCCAAAACACTCAGCCATAGAAAAGCATGGCTGGAATGATTAGACTTCACTCCTGCTGTGTCTGTAATAGCTACTAAAAGCCCCATAATGCAGTCGCAAAATTATGCCACTGACAGCTCCATTGATAAAATGTCGAATCGGGGTGTCTGGGTTAAAGAGACAGTGCAGTACTAAGCAAATTCAGTTTTCATTCCATTAATGCATCCATCAGTGAGGACAGATGGGAGTTAATTCACTCTACTGAGGCCAAGATAAATGCCGACAAACCGGCTATAATGTGATGAACGGTATATACGTCCGAGAGGATGAGTAGCAGCCTATGCGAAAAGGGAAGAGATGGATTAGCAGGAGGCAGACAGGGAGAAGTGAAGGGACTGTGCATGAGGGATTTACAGAGATGAGACACATGCCACAAGATGGAGGAGGTGGCATCAAAGCTCCAAGAACTGCATGGACAAAAAAAAATGACGGAGTGTGGAATGAAGAGAGGAGGCAGAGGCTGGCAGAAGCAGACAGCCCACAGCTCTATCACTGCATGAGGTGGCAACAGCGGCAAAGAGTTCATCACAGGATAATGCTGCCTCAGCTGGAAAGACCTGATGTAACCTCCTGCCATGTTGTTCATGCGGCTGCAGCGGTGGTGGTGCTGGGAGTGGAAAGGATGCACTGGGTTCAAAGTCCAGTGCAACAAACACAATGCAGGACCCACAGTTCCTGCTAATCCTGCATCTTTCCAGATTGGTGGGAAATTTGCTTGCAAATTTTGAAGATGGCAATTATAAATGACTCATTTAATTCAACTGATTTGATACAGGATTTTCCAGGATTCTTTTTACCCAACCTCTGCATATTAGTCCACATATTCAAGCTGTCCCAAGAAAGAGGCTACTAAAGAGTTCAAATTTTTCATCTTCTCCCTCTTTGGATGTAGACAAGTTAATGTAAAACTTGTTCATTTAACACTAAAGTTTCAAAAATCAATATGCTAACTGCAACAAAGAGCTGCATCTGACTGGTTCAGAGCAAATTGTATTTTATTTAAAAAATAGCAGATACGTTTCTGTGCACACTTGCACATTAAGAGGCATAAACTTGCACAAGAGCTCTCAAATATTTAATGATTATTTATTGAGCATTTTAATAATTGGGGTGATTCTGTCCTCCAGGCACTTGAGCAGCTACTTGGTGTTTAGTGGACTTGGTGGCTGTAAGATAAAGAGACAGAATTAGCCACAATTATAATTGATTACCATGTGGTTAGACAGTGTGGGTAACTGTGTATGTGCAGTCTATTGTGGACTCATGGTGTAGCACTTAGGTGTCTGGGAAAATGTGTCCCCAGGGGGGTCTGAACACTATTTAAAGGTTCCCGGAGAGACCAGGGATAAATTGGGCAGGGGGGGATGCTTCTGGGTTTTTTTAAGGTTATGTTGTTTTAACAGAAATGCAATATTTGTGTGTAGTGTTGGTAACAGTTTTGTAATTTATGATGTGGAAAATTGTTACATGGCTTAATTGCATGTTGGGAAATATAGAATACCCCTAGCATGTTAAAAGCAAGGTGTGGCTCATCAGCAGCAGCAGGGTATAAAGGGCCGTCTCAGCTCAGTTAGTGGTTGCTGTGGTCTGGGTCACTAGATTAATAAACTATATTAGTAGTTTACCAGTTCCCCCCAAAGCTGAGACTTAGTACAATGCTTCAGTAAATTACCTGTATAATAATAATGATACAGTATATCTTTTAAATTTTCACCTTGAACTTTGTGCTGTCTGTGCTGCTGTTTTCAACACAACACTTACATTTCTCATTAAACAGGTTATCAGTAAATCAGTACTGTCTGCAAACTGTAATATACACAGCATCTATATGAAGCCCGCAGCTGAGCAATCTCGTCACAGTTATTATTACCAAAATTAAAACATGGAAAAATGGCTTTTATTTGTCATTCATTCTCTTGTGCGTCCAGTTTTTCTTTGAGCCGCATGTGTGTTGCTAAAAGTCCGTTTCCACTGCACTGCTGTCTTTCCTTCATAGCCTAAACACGACCGTGTGCACGCTCCTCTTGCTCTTTCAAGTGCTCTGATGACACTTTTTCTGTTAAATGTATCAAACCCGCACTCGATTTGATGTTGTCACAGTGAGCTTGTTTGGCTGTCAGCTCTTACTAATACTTGAAGTCAAGAAGGGAAAAAAACTACAAAAAACTGGAATGTGAGCTCAGTTTTCCCTCAGACATTTTTTAATACAAATTTAACTGACAGCCTGTTTACTTTCATTTAGCGGTGCCACAATAAATACAAATAAAAGTGAAGGACAGAAGCGGTCTGTGCAGTGTTGCTGGGATCTGTTCAAACAGGGAGAACTCTGGGCTCAAATCATAATTAATGAGCATATGGATCGAATCAAGCGGACCACATGTGGTAATGAATTCCTATTGCTGCCCTCGGGATATCATTATATCTGTACTAGCCTACGAGGACTCCTGTTTCTTGTTGCTGCTGAAGATGTGACTCTGGCTGAATGTTTGGGGTCTTTTACATGATAACAGGAGGAATACTGAGCAGCAGATTAGCTTTCTGTGAAGGGAGGCTGGCTTTTCCCTTAGAAGTAGGGAGGAGTTCAGTAGAGTTGCTACTCCTCCACGCTGAAAGGAGCCAGCTGCAGGGTTATTATAGTTAACGAAAACGAACGAAATAACGAAAACTGAAATTGAAAAAACATTGTCGTTAACTGAAATAAATAAAAACTATAATTAAACGGAAAAAACGGTAACTAACTAAAACGGTATTGTGAGTTTCTAAAACTATCTAAAACGAACTGAAATTATAGATAAACTTTCATTTTCTTGTCATTTTTTAAAGCCTTGTTGATTGATATGAAATCATTTTCTCCGCTCTCCGGGTTTAAGCTGAGC
>VUQK01030840.1:0-13526 GCA_015106715.1 Bujurquina vittata
CACGCACACACACACACACACACACTGATTTGGAGTTAGAGTCTAAACTGGCAACCTCCAGTCCAAAGCTGTCACCCACTGAGAATGAATTAAAAAAATATCAGGCTTTGAAATCCTCTATCACGGTAGAATAAAGAAATCAATTTACTTTTACAAATACAGTAGATGGTATCCTTAGTTTTCAAATGCCTGCAGAATACTGTGGCAAATTTGGCCTTGTCCTGTCCTGATTTTGAAACATGGCCCCTAAGGCTGAAATGATTTCAGATTTGCACCGGAAAATCTGCATTTTCCACTAGTTGGAGCAATAAAGATAATTCATTTGGGATTCATCTGTAAGGGGGGAAGGGGGAAGAGGAGGAAGAGACCAGAAAATAAAGCACTAATCCATACCAGAGGTAAAACAGGAGGGGTCAGCATCAAGACTTCACTGGTAGAGGACACGTGTGACTCAATATTAGTGGGAAATGGATTTACATTATTAGCAATGCTCTAAAAGCCTGAAGACAGTAGGTGCCTATGGGCATTTTTAGTGGTAAATGGAGAACGACTGACCTAGAGTATAAGCAGCTGTGTATTTTGAGTCCATGCATATAAATTGTATCACTTACAGTTATAGAACTAATTTCTTACAAAGGTTCTTTGCATGTGTGTTTCTTTGGAGGTGCACTTATTAGTAATCAAATTTATATTGAGTTATTATGATCTCTTACAACAATAATTGAAAAGAGATAATTGAGATAAAAACATTATTCTGCATTTTTTTTTTGTGCTGGAAGAAAGGTGAACCATAACATTTTAGTATCAAGGTGACAAGTGAGAAACATAAACGGAATTCACAAAAAAATCCAAGTTTAAAAAGGCAAGTTAATATGTTGGATATGGATAACGGTGGCCTCAATATTGATCAAAATCATCAGTTTTATGCTTTAATGAGTCAGCCCGGGTGCTTGTTTTTGAAGTGCAGTGTTGCATGCCACTTACATTTTGCGGCAGCCTGTTTCCAGAGCACCAGATTCACGATACAACAGAGGAGAGGTGGAGGAATGAGAGCAAAAAAAATGAATGTTGTGCACTGGACTGCAAATAACTGGCCTAAGGACATCAGCAGGACTGGAATGGACTCAGAGATGGAGAAGAAAGAGCAGAAATGAGATGAGAGGAGACAAAACAAAGGAGGGCAAGTGTTAAGGATAGGAAAGAATAAAGAGTGACATGGACTGAGGGGAGGAGGAGAACATGCATGTGTAAACAAATACTCTGTACTCGTCCCAGAGTGTTTTAATGATTTTTCTCAATGGCATCAGTTGGAGTGCTTGGGAAGTGTCACATGTATACGCTGACACACATGCGCTGTTCTTTTATTCTATTTTCCTCTTCATCCAGATGTCCACTCAGCAAGGATCCAGATGGCCAGAGAGGTGCTTTACACACACACACACACACACACAGAGCAGCATGGCTGTGTTTTTCTCCCTCTCAGGAGGAAGATTAACTCTCCTCATTAGGTTTCCCCCCGCCTCTTGCCCTCGACTCACCTCCCCCTCCCTCCCCTATCGGCCTGCCTCATCCTCATTGGCTGCTTTTATCAGGACCACTGCTCACTGGATCGCTGTGGCTACAGGACATGGGAGTGGGGAGGAGGTGGGATGGGTTGATGTTGCCACGGTAATAGAAGAGGCAACCACTCGCCAAATCATCGAGCCGGGGCCGAAATGGGGATTAAATAAACAAAACAAGTGGAAGCGTGTGGAAAACGGGTTAGAGCGTGAGGGCTTGAAAGGAGAGGAGGGGGAAAACGATAACAACAGCAAGGGATTAGGCATCGACCGAGCAATCAGGAAGTCCATAAAGGACAAAGCAGAGCCAAAATGCTCCCAGACTTCTGTCGCCATCATTAGCACTGAGCTGCCAGAATGAATATGAAGTACAAAAAGAAGGAATTCAAGAAAAAAATGAAAAAAGTCTTCTGGATGATCGCTACATTTACTGCTGTGATATTTCACTGTTGATGAGTAAGAGGAGGTAAGCTGGTCGTAGTAATGCCTGGGGCATGGAAATGGAAACAGAGAGCCATCGCTGGATATGAGGAGCGTGCGTCAGCATTAAGGCAGGGTGAGCAAGAGTCAGAGAGAGAGGGAGAGAGGGGCAGTGACAGCAGAGATGAACACAACTGAGAGAGAGATTGAGGTTATAGAGGCTGATGTGGTGATACAACCAGAGGCTTCTAGACTTTTCACCTTCTGTGCCACACCTTGGCTGCATCCTCCTAATGCTCCCTCCTCTTGACTGCAACAGCTCTGAGGACCCACGCATAGAGTTTCATTGTATAAGGAACAATAACGATCGCTGAATGACTTTTGAATAACCATTTTCACACCCCAGAAGCTTCTTGCCGATACTAACATATGAAAAGGACAGACTGTACAAGCGGATTTCCTTCTGTTTATTCTCAAAAAGGAGCTACTCCCGCCTGCATGAATTGAATTGAGTTATTCATTCTCCATTAAATCAGTGGCTTTGTTTTCATAGACTAGTCAGTTCCTGTCACAAAGGTGTGAAAATGAAGAAGTCATTGTCTGGTCATTTTCAGCAAATGCTGACTCAACCTAAATGATGAAGACAATGAAGGTGGTATTACTGGATGCATTAGTGACAGCATAGTTAGCAGAGTTATAAGACATATTATGCCAAGCATTGTGGAATAATGCAACACTGCTCCGTGAATGACGCCCAGAATACCGTACTTGCCTTCCTGCATTGACATCAAAGCAAGCTCACTGACCGGCTGAGTCTGTGGGTTGCTCAGTGACTGGAGCAGTAGCTATTTGAGGACACGTAGCCCGTAGCAGGTACCGGCCAGGTCTAGTAGCCTCGTGATGGGGGAGACGGCAGAATACCAGAGACTGCAGGAGACCACAGAGTCCGATTATCAAAGGCTGCCCAGCGATGATGAAGAGGTAGACCTCTACAGTTCCCTTTTCTTATACAGTAGTAGGTAGTTGACTTCCTTCTTGCTCAGCTTTAGACAAGCACAGATGACAGATAAACACTAATTTCAGGCAGTGGTATGACCATGTCAAAGGAAAATTAAATAGTGTGAGATGATTTATGGCTTTGTAGCTGCCTTTAGATGTAAAATTGTTGCCATTGTAAATATGCATCTACTATTGTTTGGTGTCACATTGCTGGAGAATGTACACAGTGGTTTTCCTGTTACGTACCTTTCACTCAGTCAGTGATACCGCGGGTTTCTGAGCATCTTTCTTTCCCTCATGGCTGCTTGCGTACTCATGGATTAGCAGCACCCAATCAAATGGTGCCTATTATGTGAAAAATCTTTCAAGATGAGTCTCTTTCTTTTTTCTTTCCCCAAACAGTGTGTGTGGGTGGGTGGGGGGCCGGTGAAAATACTGGATGCCATTTAGTTTACTTGCAGAGGTATTGCTTGTGCTTGTTCATTGTCACACTATTGTGGCTTTCTGAAACACAATATTAAAGCAGCCATTGTTCTTAGTAACACCTTTGCTTTTCCTCCAATGAGGAAAAAGAGACGTCTGCTGAGAGAAAAGTCTGGTTGGGTTGTGTAAACATAATTCCACTTAAACGATCTCCCAGAGTACTCATTTATCTGTCAGATAGTACTCGCTCTTTTACACATGTATGTCACTAGCACCCTCCACAGCCACCACATACCCACGCACAACACACGGCACTTCTCACCCACACACAAGGCCAGCCCTTGTGTGTGCTGAATTATTGCATGGAAAGCCATGAGGTCATCGATGAAGTGCAGCAGAATGAGCTTGGTGACAGGCAAACTGACATTTTATACCCTCCCACCTCTTCCGCAAACCCCCACAGTACTTCACAAATGCCGTGATGTTGCTAAAAGGGCCTGGCTTTTCTTTTGGTCTGGTTTTTGGACGGCCATTTCATTTCCACATCAGGTCATTTTGAAGCATCTCTGTCTGTGTGTTTGTTTTTATGTCAGCATCAGAAGAGTGTGCAGAATCACTAAATATAATTACTAAACATACTAGGTCAGTAATTCATCCCATTTTAACCTTTTATAGATATACACTCAACTAACTTTGATTGAATTTATAGTTGACCAGTCTGCAAATGTATTAAATGTCAAGAGTGTGTGTTGCTGTTATGTTTAGGCAGATATAGATTGTTTAAAACTTCAAATTGGCTTTAAAAATCCAGATTAGTTAAAGAACACACAACATTATTTTTTGGTGGGATGACACGAGTGTCTCTGTAGCAGTTTTTACTGGTAAGTAAAACTAAATGTAAAACAAAAATAGTTGGAAAAAACATTTTAACTGCGATTAATTTTTTAAACTAGAAAAACTTTAACAGCATTAAGAACAATTAAAACCTACAGGAAATATTATTGGAAAATTAAGTAAAAATTGAAATGAATAAGAACTACAAACTATAATAGCCTCTCTGTAGATCTTAAAAACTGAAAAATGTCATTTTCAGAAACTCTTGAATACTTGCCTGAACAGCAAGAGAAGTCCATGTTATTATTATTTTATTAGTTTTCAAAAGTTATGGTGGTTTGTGTTTAGATTGAATTTTGTTAAAATATTACTACCATCACCAGCCTGCCCTGGTCTTCCCCAAGCATGTGGGTTTCAGCCCTCCAGGACCCTGTCATTGATTAGCAAATATAGAGAAGAGATAAATGAATGTGTAGATCTGTGCAACAGTTTGAATGTCCTAATGTCCTCTGTGTGTTGAGGGTCTGTGTGCTAGTTCAGCAGAGTTGAAGCAGTGGACGGTGCAGCTGCTTTGCTCTGTTTGGACCGGAATCAGATCAGTCTCCATCCACAGCTGCAGCTTTGTGCTGAATGCAGCGGTTTTCTAATGTTAACTTGCAGAACCACAGCTTAGAGCTGCCTCATCTTATTCTGAAATTTGGTGAAAAGCACTTGAATAGATGTACCGTGTATTCTGAGATAGAAAACAGCAGTTCAGAGTGGTGATATATTGCCTAGAAATACTTATTGTGTTCTGAGCCTGACCATTTTATCCTCCAAACAAATCTATTGTGGATGATCTTTCCCCAGTGGCGTGTGAGGGGATTAGTGGGCTGGTCTCATCTGAAAATACATTGGCTATGAGTATTGCTCTGCATCCACTGCATTTGGAGTAATATGGGAATAATAAATGTTTTCTCTTCATGTCATTGTAGTACCTGCTCTGCTAGATTTTGGGTTCACATGCAGTTGACTGTGTGTACTTCAGACATGATATTTGATATTCTTTATGGCCCCTCCTCCCTCTGCTTAACCAGCTTTAAGGGATCAAAGAAAGGATTGCTGAGGATGAGTGCATTTGCGGGGTGGAAGTGTTGTTTTTTTGGGGGTTGTTTTTTATAGTCTGGCATCATGCATATTAGGCCAAGTGACCAAAACACATTTGTTGACAGAAGGAAGCACATATGTTCCTGAAAAGTGGAAGTGATGACCTGGAAGCAGGCCAGTTGCATCCAGAGCTTTCTTCTTTCCCACTGTCGGTTCACGTGTAAATTAACGCCCACAGCATCATGCTCCCTCGTCTCTCCCAACTTTGAGCGATGAGGTCCTGTGAACGGTAAAGGGATTTAAGGAAAAAGTAAAAGCCAGACCTTGAGAGATGTTTGCTATCTGTGACATCAGGAATGATGCATCTCTGTGTGTCTGTGCATGCTGTCCTTCGTCAGAGGCACTGTTTCTGTATGTTTTTGTAGGTATTGTGCTGGCACAGCTGTAAAACGGATTAATGCTGTTCTGCTACTCCTTCACTCTGCATTTTTGGCACCCAGCCCCAAACCGCAGATTGATGTTTTGTCACCAAAAGGTTGGAATTTATTTTAGAAATACCCTAGCGGCCAGTAAGATAGCTAAATACGGAACACAGTACATCAGCATGAATCCAGTTGGTGTGAGCGTATGTGTGCCTGTATACAATGAGTATTTTATTACACACTCTGTATGTGTGCGTGTGTGTGTGTGTGTGTGTGTGTGTGTCTGTCAGTACTGAAACCTAATAGATCTCACAGCATTTTGTTCCTAATCTTATTAGCCAGCAAGATACTAATTTGATGTCCATTCATGATAATATAATCTTCATGGCCAAACATTTAACTGGGCCTTCATAGTGTTAGCATTCTTTCATGTTCCTTTTGTACAGCCGCTGGGTCAGACTGTGTGTTGAGAGGGAGATGGAAAGAGAGAGTGGAAGATGAAGGTCAGAAAGCTCTCTTAATGTAAAGCTATTGTCTAAGTAAATCTTTTGAAAGCAATACAGTTTTATCTAATTGTCACCGACCTGGAGAAAAAACCCACAGTGATCTGCAAATGAATTGTGGTCTAAATCAGAAGTTAAACTCTGGGCATAAACATTCATCAAATTTCCTTTTTTTATCCTGGTTTTGGCACGATCTGGTAACACCATGGTAGTGTTGTTCCTACAAAATCAGAATTGACCTCGCTCCAGGACCATCACTGCAGGCCAAGCTCATTATTACCATTAACATAGTAAAATGGTATATTTTGAACCAAACTATGATCTAAACCAAATTATTTTATTGTCTCAATCTAATCAAACTGCAACTGAAAACTGAGAAAAATAAAAAAATGAAGATGGTAGAGCCCAACCAATATTATCAGCCTATTATCAGAACATCTGATCACTAAGTATTGGTATCAGTCTTTAAAATCTTGTATCGGTTGGGTGTTACTTGTTGACAATGCCTCTTCAAGTATAGAAAAAATGGATTGGTACGTGGTGTTTTGTTTTTCTAACTGAGGACTTAAAGTTCTTGTAACACACACACACACACAGACACACACACACACACACACACACACACACCCACCCCGCATTCATTCAATGTTATGTTTGTAATTCCATGCCCATAAGTGCCTTTTTTCTAACTATCACACACACATTCTCACTACAATGAATGCATCAGGGGCAATTTGGGGTTCAGAATCCTGAGCCAAAGCTGCATTGTCACTGAAATAAAACAGAATTGGTTGTGAGCCTACTGTATGCCTGTTTATCTTATTGAAAAAATACTGTAAAAGCATAACTCTGCCAGTGCTCATATAGCTGTGAGCATGTTACTGGACATCACAATGTTTACTTGCAGACTCAAGTTGGATTTTGCTGCCTTTGGCCCCATATAATCAGAATGAATACTGATAATTGTTCATGTGACTGGTGTAATCCCCAAATGACGTGAGAGTGGAAAAATATATGCTAGTTACACAAAAAGCAAATCAAACCCCTAATATTAAGGTTTGATGCCTCCTAGTGGTCATATCCCAGCACTGCATATTGACTTAATCATATTGCTCTAATCTCCTTAGTCAGGAAGCAGCTGACGGCTCTGAGACACATTCCTTCCACTGATTAATAACAACAAAGCATCGGCTGAACTCCGATATTTGATGCTGCACTACACAAACACTGCATTGTCACACACTCAGCTTCTCATTTTGGTACACTTCCCCTCTGCTGTTGCCACATTTCCTCTTTTTTCAGCTTATTTTTTTGTATTTATTTAATTTTTATTAATGTGTGTTAAGTGGTTTAAAGGTATTGCTTCATTCAGCTTCATTACTGTTATCTGCTAATGAGTCACGACTGGGTCTATACACACACACGCACACACACACACACACACACACACACAAAGCAGAGCTGCTAATTGGTCATTTCACTGTTCGGCACTGGGTTTCTTTTGAAGAATTAAGGTACTCACAGATTTTAAATTCAGCTACGTTAGTAACGTGCTCTTTTGTCCAGCTGCTGATTTTCAGGAATGTGCACTATTTCATGGCATCTGTTTCACAGTCATGTGAGTTACGTAACTGTTCCAAAGCAAACATTGCTCTCCTATTTGTCATGGCACTGAGACTAACTTTATTGTGACATCTCCATTTGAAAGTACGTCAGCCGGCTTACAGCTGAAGAGTTTTTAACAAAGATTTTCAGGGAGTTATGCCATTAATGTATCACGTGATCCTTATCATCTCTGTTCACATGTGTAAAACGTGGACGCTTGACTCACACAGTTATCACAGTATACTTTAATGCAATACTGACAAACAGAATCAACGGAGACACTGAACCAACAAAGTGAAACAGAAGGTGTTGGGTATCTTTGACAGCTCCACTGAAGGAAAAAGCTTGGAAAAATTCCCAATTTTAGTGGGCTTGCTGTTAACCTGGTGACTGTGACTTCCAAGTTCACACCTTTCTGGGGATCAAGCTGCATGCCATTTTTAAAAATTAATTAACACAATTCCACATCACTTTACACACTAATTTCCAGCATGATATGGTAGCCTCAGAATGCTTTATTTTGCTTTTCCTCACACAGTATGACTTGCCTGTGCCTGTCTGAATGCATTGAATTTGTTATAGCGGCCCTCTAAAGTTTGGTTATATGTTGCACTTCCTTCACTTTTCATTGAGAGTCATCTACAATGAAGATGTGGTGTCTATGTGTTGCTCTAGCCTGTAGTAATAGATTTTATCCCAAGGGAGTGCTTATCCATTTTTGATCCTTTTTCATTAGGCAATATTGGAGTTTGGTCACTTCCAAGTGTATTGTTTATACAAATGATTAAAATGTTCTGCTTATACATGCAGACACAAACTAACACACATTTGTTCACAAACTCATAGTACACGGCGTCGCCTGCTTTTCATAAATGTCTATTTTCCTGTCTTTGGTTTAACTTTGATACTGACCCATCCAGCAAACCCAAAGCTTCCTGATTAAAAGCAGAGGTATCTGGTAGTAAAGAAGGGAACAGCTAAGTCAAAGTGTGGAGTGATGGGCTGACTTATGAAAAACAAAACAGCGAGAGGTAGAAAACAAAGCCAAAAGTATAATAATATCTGATGTGTCTTATTGCTACCATCGGTATGAAAAGCAGCCAGTACAGGTTTGTTTATAGTCAGCGGAGTGGAAGAGAGATAACATTTTTAGAGGATTAGAGGCAGGAAATAAAAGGCAGTACCAAATAAAGAAGAAAATGCAACGTTTTGGCCAGACTCTCAGGAATAAAAAAGGAGGGGGAGAGAGGGATGGGAGTGAAAGAGAAGGGATTAATGAAGGCGTGAGGGATAGGGAGGAGAAGGGTGGTGACGACTGGAGTTTATGCTGCAGTGTTAAAAGACTGAAAACACGTCACAGTGACAGAAAAGGTGTGGGCAAGTTTACTGCAGTTAAGTGACCTGGGCAGGTCTTATATAATCATATATACTGCTCAAAAAATAAAGGGAACACTTAAACAACACAATATAACTCCAAGTGTTCCCTTCATTTTTTTGAGCAGTGTAGTTCTGGTTCACTATAACTGTAAGCTATTAGTCATCCACGGCCAGATATCTGCAACACTGATGCAACATAATGCACTGGTTACCAGTGATTTCAGCTCATGATAGACATAAAGTAAGACTTTAAAAGAAATTTGAAAGGGGAAACATTCTAGTGGGAATATCTTCACATGCGTAAATGAGTACCACTTAACAGTATAATTCAGTGACAGTAAAACTATTACACTGAGCAGGTTGGGAAATTATGCAAGGCAATAGAAAGGGAGGAGAAGGGGAAGGAGTGGTTGTTGTGTTTATGTATGTGTGTGCGTGCATGTGTATGCCTGTATGTTTGGGAGGTTGCATCACAGGAAACATGCTCCCTGTCCTGCAGTTGAATGTGACCCTTTGGCCCTGGATCAAATGCTCCTCCGGGCTGAATACCATGAAGCCTCTGTCCTCTGCACCACGCTCTGCTCTGCACTGCACTGCATGGATGGCAGAAGGAGAGAAGGGGAAGGAGGGGGGTGTCAGGACAGATAGAGTGAGGAGTGGAGTTGCAGGAGGGGGTAGGATAAAGGGGTAGAGAAAACTTGGACAAGGGAGAAGTGAGGAATATAAACGGGCAACATGAAACTCCAACACATATGCATACCTGTAAACAAACACTGTTCTGAAACCATCTTAACACGCATGTTTTTACAACCTAAAATGTGGAGCCACAGACCCTGACACCGACAGGCAAACCAGAGCCACAGACACCGACTGTGGCTCGTCTGTTTGTGCTGCCGCGCGATTGAATCGGGGAGAAGACGCTCCTATTTTTAGTCCCATGCACGATGGAGGGATCGAAAAGCAAACAGACAGTATATGCACACGCAAAGCAGAGAGAGAGAGAGAGAGAGAGAGACTGAAAGAGAGGCAGTGAAAGGAAGGGAGCAAGAAGGAGTGACTTATTTGTGAAGTTCTGCAAGTTTGGATGACTGGCTCATTGCTGTCTGAGGAGGGCACATGGCTGGACTGGGCAGAGGGCAGAAGCAGGGAGGCTTTTGCTGCTAGAAGCAGAAGCCCCTAATCACTCTCCAGCCTTCTTTCCACATATTACAAGCCAGTTTGAGTTCTCTTTTGCAGTCTTTAGTGCTGCATAAGTGCCTCTTTGACTTCTTGTGGGAGCTGAAGCAATAGAAGGGGCTTACAGGAGGATTGCCCCGCCATGGAATGTTGCCGATTTGCGTGCAGGGTTTCAGGAAGTTTTTCTTCCCCCTCTCGGGTTTGTAGGTTTGGGTCTGAATCCAAAAACTGTCTGCGCTTCTTAGAATTCCCTCAGAGACTTGGAACCTCAAACCAGGGGTGCTGTGGCTCTAGTAATGATTTAAAGGACAAGCAGCAACCACCAGCCATTTAAACGCGTATGCACATTAATTGCACCTACATCCATCCGGACGAAGGAATTCAGGATGCGTCGCTTTGACAAGCTGAAAAAGACATTCCCTTTCCTGGCTCACTTTCACGTATATCGAGTAAGTCTGGTCTGCTAGACTGTCTATTCTCCATCAACCACAGAGGAAATTCTTGTAATACTTGTAGGGGATACTAGTAACTACAGTCGTGTGGTTTAATCAGATGCTAGAATACATGAGATCATGGATAAAGTAGGGTGGAGATCAGCCGTCTGTAGGTGTGTGTGTGTGTGTGAGAGAGAGAGAGAGAGAGTATGAGAGAGTGTGGGCTCTCCAGCTGGTCTGGGGTGGTGGGGGTGTGTGTGCCTGTGTCAGTGTCGGCACCACCATGAGGATTTAGTTCAGGCCAAAAGCATTTCTGAGCAGAGACACCATGTTGTTTCTCTGAATCTTAAATTCCCACATCACTCATTTTTCAGTTTGTTTTCCTTCTGTTTTTGTTTGGTTGCTTTCAATATTTTTCTGAAGTGAATGTTAAACCTGGACAGTTTAGTGCAAATGGGCTGTGCTTCTTAATTTGTCAGCATTTCATGATACTGCTTTAATTTATGGTGATATGAAAAAAACTATTTAGATCACTAATGATTTCTGGATTTCTAGTCCTGGTTGGATTCCTCAGAGTTTTGGCACAAGTCATTTTTAATGGTTGGGATACAGCATTCCTCAAGTTAACCTCACATCTCCACGGTGTGCATTTCTATTTCCGACTGCAAGACAAGTAAAGCTCCTGTGTGTGTGTGTGTGTGTGATACAAAGGGATAAGGAAGAGAGGATACCTCACTGTTGACATTTGGTGAAAATATAAAACTTTTTCTTAACCACCTTTATTAATTGCACAACAGCTCATTTCTGTGCAGAAGCTGTTTCAGAATAAAAACCCAGAATATGTAATGGGTTTATAAATTGGCTGCTAATGCTTCACCTCCTTGATTTTGACTCCTTGTGCCCAAGAGAAAGCTGACTTGTATCTTTGACACCATCCAGAGAAATAACACTTTAGTGTGGAGTGCTGGGGGAGATCAGACTCAGAGCTGCATTGTAAAGTTTAAGGGGTGTTTTTTGTTGTTGTTGTTGTTGTTGTTGTTGTTTTGTCATGGATGCAAATAAAAAAATCAGTTGTATCTACAAAACAAAACAAAAAGTTTTCCCAAACAACATTGTGTCAAACCCTTAATAGCATGACTTCAGCTAAACATGCCATATGGTAGAAGAGCCACTGGCACAGCGTAGCCTGCAGTGGATCAGCCAAACAGACCGTTGGATCATCTTTCTCAGGATAGGAGTCGGGCATGATGTAGCAAAATGCAAAATATGGGGATGGATTCAAATGACAGCAGCTCTAGTTAATCCTAAAGCCACAGGCACTACTGTCTGTGGATCTCTCTAGAATGCTTCCTGGCTTTTTGCAGCGTGTTATATTATTACCAGTGTAGGTTGTTAATTGTCTGGTTTTACCTTTTTAGTTTTGTGTCTAACACACTTGAAGATTCTAAAGAAGACTTAAAAGAATGCTCTCACAGTGGGAAGTTCAGCAAAAACAAGTGGACTCCTGTGGTTTCACAGAGCCAAAATGGTGCATTTGGACATTGAAAAAAGACAGCTGAGCAAGATTTTTTTATGGTTATAGGAATGAATCTGTATCAGGATACAAACATCTGCCATAACCATTGGGGACTGATCCCTCCCAGTAAATTGACCCCAGTCAGACCTCACGTCTAAAATTCCTGGAAAAAACTGAACCGCTCACTCTGAAAAGACACTGTAGATTTAGGGATTGGCCTCATACGGACTTTATTTTTATGGCCCAGCATTAGGTGTGTGTGTGTGTGTGTGTGTGTGTGTGCGCGCGAGATGTTGAGTGCTTCAGGCCAGAGTCATTAAGTAATAGGAAATGACCTCTAGCCAAGTCCCTCAGGAAGTTTAAATGGCAGCAAGGAAGCAGTGACCTTTGTGACACTGTTCACTGGACCCTGTAACCTGGCCTTTGCCAGCACAGGATGTCCTCATTTGCAGAGTCAAAATACTAATCAGTGGAGTGACCCCTCTAGCCAGAGCACCCGTGTGTGTGTTTCTTAGCTTGATTTACAGGTTCACTTCCTCAATGAGACTGAGAATAATGTTCTTAGCAGGTGTAGCTGTTTTTCATCAAAGCTGTTTACTGTCTTTACTCTAAACTGAACTCCATCATCTTGACTAATACAGTGGTGTGAAAAAGTGTTTGCCCCCTTCCTCATTTCCTGTTTTTTTGCACGTTGATCACACTTAAGTGTTTCAGAACATCAAACCAATTTAAACAGTAGTCAAGGACAACACAAGTAAACACAAAATGCAAGTTGTAAATGAAGGTATGTAGTAGTAGTAAAGGTGAAAAAAAATCCAAACCACCATGGCCCTGTGTGAAAAAGTGATTGCCCCCTAAACCTAATAACGGGTTGGGCCACCCTTAGCAGCAACAACTGCAACCAAGCGTTTGTGATAACTTGCAATGAGGCTTTTACAGCGTTCTGGAGGAATTTTGGCCCACTCATCTTTGCAGAATTGTCCTAATTCAGTTACATGAGAGGGTTTTGGAGCATGAACGGCCTTTTAAGGTCATACCACAACATCTCAATAGGATTCAGGTCAGGACTTTGGCTAGGCCACTCCAAAGTCTTCATTTCGTTTTTCTTCAGCCATTCAGTGGTGGACTTGCTGGTGTGTTTAGGATCATTGTCCTGCTGCAGAACCCAAGTA
>VUQK01030842.1:0-17164 GCA_015106715.1 Bujurquina vittata
TGTAACCGTACTGAACTAGCCGTGCACTAATTCAGCTCGGTCCAATAACGTTCTGCGTTGTGTTAGATGGTAAATAATGGCCAGGAGACAGGATGAGATGAAACGCTGTTTATCTGCATGAAACAGATCGTATAATGGTCAGGACTCAGACGGATCACAGCGAGTGCAGCACCTCGTGCTCTGCTCTCATACACTGGCCTAACAACAATACTAAATAACATTTCCATTAGAAAGAAAAACAACAACAAAAAAATTATAACGAACATATGAATGTACCTGCATGAAACTGATCGTGTAATGGTCAGGACTCAGACGGATCACAGCGAGCGTAGCACCTTACAGAGAGTAGCATTTTACATTAACATCAAGCTAGCGGACATTTTCACATGTGTATTAGATCTATCACCATGTTTTTGACTTCCTCAAATATAGTATATAGAACTCATTACCATCCTGACTGCTATAAATACATTTTACAGTCAGCTGATGACAATCGGAGGGGCATAAGATGATAATACACAGCATTTTCCCACCATGTTAATGTAAGTGAACCTACCTCGTGCTCTGCTCTCATACACTGGCAACGAGGTCCCTGTGTCCACTACACTTGTCACAGCTACCCACCAAGAGGTGGCGCTTCTTCACCCGCCATGAATAAACCAAAAATGAAAAGTAATGACAAATAATGACAAGTGGAATCCAATACAATATTAACCCTGTTACATTTGCTATACTGTGATATTTTTGCAAAGTGTTGGTCTGTTGTTGATTTTATTCCCACAAACGCTGCAGACGTGTTTGTGGGAATAAAGCCTCGCTGTTGTCCTCCATCCTGGTGTTGAGCCACAGAGCAGCGCTCCTGGAACCTGCCGGGGCTCAAGGACACTTGAGCAAATAACTCTGGGTGGACGTGTAAAATTATTATCACGGGGACGCGTGTACTACCACAGGCTTAAACTGACCCCGGCTCAGTGTGAACTTGTTCCTGGATTGGTTTCTTCTTGTACAGCACAGTCCACTCAGGCTGAGTACTGGAATATATTTTTGTTCTTGCAGAGAGAATTCAGTAATCTTTCCCATTTAACTCCAAAAATCTGACTGAAGGAAGTTGCATCCACAAACCACAGCCTTTTCTATCAGATTATATATTTATCTCCACTGACCGCCAGGTTCCAGCTCACCGGCGGCTTCAGTACAGCTTTAATCAATATTTTAGTGGAGCATTTTGCTATTTATGTGCCACATATTTGGAGATGGTACAAGCCAAAAATAGAGCTAATGGAGGCGGAATACTGGTCATTCTTCAAGTCAACCCAAAGTAATAAATAATAATGTTGCTCCATCTGTAAATAAGCAGTTTGCTTATAAAATATGTTCAATTCAAATGGTGGTGTGTCAGTGTGG
The DNA here is from genome assembly GCA_015106715.1 of Bujurquina vittata. NCBI lineage: Eukaryota > Metazoa > Chordata > Actinopteri > Cichliformes > Cichlidae > Bujurquina > Bujurquina vittata. The sequence goes on from VUQK01030842.1 coordinate 1,405, forward strand.
TCTCAATTGTTCTCATGTCCCCAAAAAACAGATCAAATATTGTTTTTTTCTCCATTTATTTTAAGACCAGTCAACATCTCTAACACAGTGGTGTGTGCTTGTGAATAATCCCGAGCAGACTAACAGCTGAGGTTTGTTTGGAGTGGGAAAAGGCTCTGAGTGCCGATTGCCGTGTTCTCCGTGAATAAATCGATTTTCCAAGGAAGCCTTTATGTTTGAAATGCTCAGTGATGAATTATAGATGGAATCCTCTCAGGTCCTTCATCGCGGCATCTTGATATTTACTTTTAGCTACTTTCATTAAATCAAGGTTAGTCTGTAAAATAAATACATAATAAATTAATAAAAAGACATTAGAAAGAATCAGAGTTCTCCTTCTCAGAAGAAGAAAATGTCAGATTTCGATTGGTCCGACTGCAGGACAGTTTGTGTCTTCATCTAAGTTCATCTTAAATTTGGCCAAGAGAAGGTGGCGGCATGCCGGTCCTTATGCAGTCTGTTTCCTTTGCATGGCGGCATTTAAGGTGGTATTTGTGGATACACTGATGAACTACACTCTTTCATAGTGCAGTGAATCCCTCTGTTTTGTCTGGGAAATTATGAGAAAATGGGAATTAATTTAAAAATGATCTGCATGTTTGTCAGTTTTCGATATGTTCAAGCTATTTTGCGATAACTGCGGAGATGAGATGCTATCAGATGTAAATGATCTTCTATATTACACAATCACAACATTTTTGGAAGCAGGGTTGTGTTCCTGCCATTCATCTTGTTTTTAAAGTAATTATGCTGCAGAAATTGATGGAATCGTTTACATTAAATTGCTGCCACTTAAATGGAGTGCTCATATTTCATCCACGAGACCCAGGCAGGGAGTTGTACGGCAAAGTGGGTTCTTATCTGATGGGTTTGACATCTGTAGGCAGTGACCCAGCAGATTCTGCTGCCGATTTCATCAGCCTTCCAGACTCCTGCACCATTCAATCTTCCTCTGAGATAATGGAGCACTGGGAGGCTGATGCATGTAAACTGGCACGACATGAACACACACACATCCGAAAAGGAAAAAGTGCTTCTCCTCGTACTCTTAGCACCTTCTGCCTTCCCTGAATTTTCTTTATCAATTTTTTTGCTGCTCTTTTAACATCTTTGAATCGCTTTCCGTCTCTTCTGCTGCCTCGAATCTCCCAGCCGGCCTCGTCTTTGTTGACTTCACAATGATTTAATGAGGATGGTGGGGCACCCAGAAAGTCTTTATCTGAGTTTTTAGCTTTTATAATGCTGCTGTTGAGAGTTTTTTGGGCTCTGTGCACAGTGCAGTCACTGATTCACACACTGATACTGTCCTCTATTAACTGCTGCTCAAAAGTTTGGAGGTTACAGAAAGTTTCAACGTTCTCCATGAATATAAATAATAGGAACTATCCAAGACATTGACAAGGTCTGAAATTGCATCTTTATTACTTAAAATGTTATATAAGAGAACAATGGAACAGATCAACAGGCTGGAGATCCTGTGAGAACAGCACTTGGTGACTTCCTCGGTACTTCTTGCAGAGTTTGGCAGTCTGATCTGGCGCACTGTTATGCTGTGGGAGGAAACTGGCTGCAGTGGAGCAGCGTGCACTGGGTATGCCTGCAAAACGGAGTACTCAGAATCACTTTTGTCCTGTAAAAACCTCCCAATTTGCAACCAAAGCGCCCCAAACGTCACTTTTTTTCAGATGGCGTTAACTCCTCCAGCATTCTTCTACGTCTCTCAAATGTTTATCATCTTCAAACTTGCCTTTGTTTGTTCATAACTTTATTTTTCCAATCTTGCATATGTTTTTGCTTTATTGCGTTTTATAGCTCAGTTTTGAATATTGCTTTTTCTTAGCGCCTCTGCCTGGAGCCCACTTTCCTGCAGTGTTAACCGTGTGTTACGGGTGCCATTTAACGGCGCTGCCAGCTTGAAGACCTGTTGGTCTCCACCAGGGCCTCCCACTTCTTTCTGTTCTGCTTCAGGAAAGTTTTGCAAGTATCCAACTAATGCTGAACAACATGTTCAGGGTTTTTTTGGCCGTTTCCCAATTAAGATTTAGCTTTTGGTTTTTTTCCATGGTCATTTATAAATGGATCATCTATAAAACTGTCCTTCAAACACTCAAAGGCTGATGCTCCGAAACCACAACCAGCCAGATGTTTGTCTTGGTTTTTAAATTCAAAGGATGTTTTTAGTTGTTCACAGTGAACGTGGAAGATGAATCTATAATGCTGCAGTTCCTCTCACGTAGGTGTGTTCAGTTCAGCTGAAGCATGTTGTGCGATTCGTGCTGTTTTGTGCAGAGATGTCAGTTGCAGCCAGTAAATGAAACTCAAACGCGGTGCAGATATTCTGCTGTTTGATGATGCGATGGAGATGAATGCAATCATTGCAGCAACTACATCACATGTGTTAATCGCTCTCCGCCCTTTTAACCTGAACCTGGACACAGCCAGGTGGTGCTTTAGCACTGCCACAGTTGGCAAGAAATCAGACACAACTCTGCATACTGATGTAACTGCACATATCTTGTATAGTTAGATTTTTATTTCAGCATAGAGAGATGTGAGATCTACATTTAAAAAAAAAAAATAAATACAAAAAAGGTTTTACATTGTAAATAATTATGTAAAGATTCATATGATGGAAGTTTGGCACCCTGAGTCACTGGATGGCCACATAAAAGAGGCAAGGTTTTGTGTTAATTACTAAACTTATTCAGTATTTATTGAAAACAGCTGTAATCAAAACACCTGGAATCTGATTTCTCTTTCAAATCAGGTGAGAAATGACCACATCTCACCATCCTCTCTGCATCTCTTTGTCCCAGCTCTTGATTAATTGTCTTGTGGTTCATTTGCTTTCTTCACACGTCCCCTCTATCATCTCATCTCTCCGTTTCTACCTCTCGCACACATTTCATCTTGTTTACTTTCTCAGCATATTCCAATTACACGTTCCCGCTATCAGAGCTCCCGTCTAACGCTCCTCTTCTTTCAGGCTCTCTCACTCTCACACTCCAGCTTCACTGTGTGGCTTCTTCCGATATTTGCTCTCTACTTCCATACTTGGCGTTCCATGTTCCCTTCCTCCTTCCTTCGATTATTTGAAAGGGGGAAAAAAGTCCAGTGAGTCACTGTTGACTCCACATGTTGTGACCTTCTTTCTGCTTTCAAAGGGAGCATTTTTATCTCATCCGCCACGCCCACTCCTCCACTCGGCCAGCGAGCCTCCCGCTCAGGTCAGTTCATCCCAAAGAGAGTGAGTCACAATCAATTCGCTAAAGTGCTGGAAAAAAATATCTAGGGATTTGTTGTGCTGAAACTGATGCAGGCATATACTGACAGATCAGATCTGAGTCTGTCGGTTTTATTTGTTTAAAAAACGGACAGCACATGTTTTTGTATCTTTTTTTTTGGGATGCACCGTTCCCTCGTGGACGCCCTGTATAGTCACCTGAATGCTGCATGGACATGAGCCCTCATTGGCTTCCAACCTTGTAATGGTTGCAGATGGTTTGGTTTCTAGCCACAGAGGCCCTTTGAAATAAAACGGCCAATATTGGATGTTCCTTCCTTCACTCCAGCAGAGCTGACTGAGGCTTTGTGAAGTGCTGCAGGGGGTGCAGTCATTCAGTCTGGCTGGACATGTGATGGCCTACAAAGGATTCGTGCAATATTTTTAATATAGTTTTGAAAAGCTAGTTATTAAGTCATTAAATGGAAAATCTGTTCAAATAATTGCAATTTATAAAAATAACATTCAGTATAGAATTGTTAGTAAATGAGGTTTATTAGATTAGATGTCTGAGTGCTGCATTTAGACTGCGGCTGTTTGGGACCTGTCAAGAGAATAAAATGTGTCATCGAAGTCTGCAGATGTACGCTGTCAGTTTGGCACATCTTGTGTAACATGTAGCGAGAAAAATACACAGAATTAATTCCAGGTTGACTTGAGGCTGCCCCACAATATTTACTCCCAGTTTAATTCCTAGGAGCAGCCTGTTCCCTTGTGGTTTCATGACCAATGAAGCAGACATATATTCAACCCTGTGAATCAACTTTATGTATTGTATTTTGTAGATTTGTAGATTTTAAAAATGAGGTCCACAGTGCAAGTGAGGAAAAGCAAAATGAAGCAGAGGGGTTACAATAAGGTGCAAACCACTGGTCATGATCAGAGAAGGAGGGAAACCACTCGTGATCCAAAGCATAGCACATCTGTCAAACATGGTGGAGATAATGCTAGGACAGGGGCATGTATGGCTGCCAGTTGAACTGGGTCACTAGTGTTTATTGATGATAGAAGCAGCAGGATGGACTGTGCAGTGTAAGGGACTCTGCCCAGATTCAGACAAATGCTGCAGGACTGACAGCACTTCAGAGGAAATGGATGCTGCAAAAGCAAGCCAAGAGTTCCTCAAGGCACAGAAATGGGAACTTCTTCAAGCCGAGGCAGCCACGTAATCTCTTGTGCATCTATGATATGCGCTGCATCTCCTCCATAGCATCAAAACCATAACCCCTCAGCTTGATTTTATTTCATTTATTTTTTGCTCGGTTGTTTAGAAGACAAAGTCAAGCCTTTGTCGTAACCTTGGTGTCGGCGTTGGTGGCGTCAGCGTTGGCTAATCCAGAAAAACTTGAACGATGTGATCTAGAATATTCACTCACACCACAGATGCATCTACTGAAAATTCAATCTCAGTGACCTTGACCTGAAGGTAAATGTCAGAGGTCAAGCTTTCTGAAAATCTTGGGAACGTGATAAGTCAATGTGACCCAGAGTGTTCAAATTCACACCAGAGAGCAATACTGTCCGAGCTAGCACCGTCAAACTCCAGAGCTGTTTTTGAATGTTATGGACCTGCTCGCAACTCTCAGCTAACACGTTGGTACAAGTACTCATTGTGATTCGCTTGGCCTTGTGACATCAGCTTAATGGAGCGGTGCACAAACTTTGCATTTTTGCAATTTTTCTAACTTTAACTGAAAACACTGAAGAGACGGCACACTGCTGTAATCTGGTATTTCAGCTACTTGGATATTGTTTTTGATTAATTCAGTTTTCAGGCTTTGAAAGTGTTTTTTATCGGTGGAAAAACACTTGAACACAAGGGGTTCTAAAAGTATCACTGAAAAAAATGGAAACATTTGTGAATTTTACATTTCAGACAGCAACTTTTTAGATTTAGAACTTTCAAGGTGACTAATGTTAAAGGTTTGAAAGCATTTACTCATACCTGAATGCAATCATAGCATATAACTCCTCTCATTTATACGCTGACCAAACAATAAAAATCTCAGATGCTTCACTTAATGAAAAATTCCTGCAAGATGGTTGAAAAATTGATTGATCTCAGGTATAATTGGGATGCATGCACGCAAAAGACAGTAAATCAAAACAATAAATCTGCCCACTTCTCTCTCACACACACACACACACACACACTCTTCCAAAGGCTTCCCTCCAAAAGTGTATCCATCCAGAACTGAAGCGTTTGTTATCTTTGTTTGCTTTAATGAAAGGTTTTCCACACACTGCTGACAGAAGCTCTTCGCTGACATCACAGTCTGGTTGAAAGTGAACACTGAGGCTTAATTGGGTGTTTGGGAGACACCCAGACATTATATTTTGACTGGTAGCAGTTGAGCTTGTTAGCTCTTTGAGGCCCTCTGCAAAATAAATCAGCCTAAATTGGAGCGTGTTTTCTCTTTGTGAAAAACATTCAGGCTGGTAAAAGTGTAATTTACCGCCTACTGAGGCGCTGGACCAAGTGTGTGAATGTCTTTGTCAATGTTGTATTAATGACCGGGCCCATCTCGTCCATAGCGTCCTGTCATGAAACATTTGATGGTTATTTTTAGCGCCTCTTCTCCTCTGGTACAGATGACTCACTCAGTGTTTTAACACTTTGTTCATGCTGCTTGTGTGTTTTTGTGTGTGTGTTTAGGAAGAAGTGGAGGCAGAGAACAGGCGCAACACGAGAACCAAACTGACGCCAAAGCTGACCCCACACCAAGAAGAGGTGAGAACCACAACGTCACATCACAACCATGTGCACACATTCCCTAAACATCATTAATTCCCCATTTCACTGCAATACATCCTCCGCAGTGCAGTGAGGTCTTTGCTGCCACCCCGATTCATGGGATACTTTTTCATCTGCCAGCTTAATGGTATAAATATGGGGGATTAAATGAATCACTGCGAGGTGCACGTGCCCTAAACTAGCAGGAAATCCACCAGTTTAGATTTCCAGGCTTTGTACTTTAACAAGCTCCTCCTAAAAAATTGAGCGGCTCAACGTCATATGTTGTCAGTCTAAACAGAAGCTGGAGGGCTGAGCAGAACCTGCAGCCGGTGCAGCAACTTCACGGGCCGTTGTGTTAAGACTGAAAAGCAAGGCTGCACTTGCAGACAGCTGATTGTATTGCAGTTATTCTTTTTGCCACAGAGTACTTTTGACAAAGTATTTGTAGAGGAGAGACTGTTAAACAGAATTGTTATATAAATTAAAAGGTTGTGTGCAAACGCATGTGGAGCCACAGATCTCCCTGCAGTGCTGATCGAAATCTGTGGGAAACACTTTTTTTAGGAAACAGATTTTCAGTTTAACCATCGCTATCCACACTGGTCCAGAACTTTGACACATCCCCTAAAAAGAAATTTTATTTCACCAAACCACACGGACGTTGTACGTGTTGATTTCACTGTTGTGTGGTCAGAGCTCATCCCCAGCGGCTCACCAGGGCTCCCAGATCAGCATCCGCGGCAGAAAGGAAGGAACACTGCAGAAGATCGGAGACTTCCTGCAGAGCTCCCCCACGCTGCTCGGCACTAAAGGTCAGCGCGACTCTTTATTGTTGGACGTGTTAAACTTTAAGCGTTTCTTTGTTCAAGACAATTATGAGACTGAAAGGCTTTAAATGTTCTGTGAGACAAAGCAGCAGCCGGAGCCTGAAGCTGTGAAGCGACGAACACTGCAGTTAATGAGTTTTCTGTGCTGCACAGAAGTCGTATTTACAGTTAGAGCAGGAATCTTATGGTGCTTAAATGTTTTGAGCCTTTTTTTTGCAACAATGAAACAGAACAGCAAGAAAATGAACTCACAGTACTCCACAGTATTAAAGATGCTTAGTATTCAAATGATCCTGCTCCCTTCCTCTAGTATCTTGTGCAGATTTTTCTGGTTTTCTCAGCAAAGTTTATTTTTCCTCCAGTTCTGTGGTGCACTGCAGTCAGTCACACTTCCATTCAGACAGACAGCCCCCAGGCACTCGGACTCACTCCTGATGCAGCCTCCCGGGTATTTTTAATGCACTCCATGTTGGAGCGCAGAGGTGGTGGCTCTTGTCTGTGGAACAACTAAAAAGGTCAGCATGTGGAGTCGAGGAGGCGATTTATAAGAAGCCTTCTAACAGCAAAAAGGTTTGGGATGATGAGGTCTCCTGACAAGCCCAACAGCACCAATGACTGGACCCACCAAAAACACACTCTGAGCTACAGAAACTCATCAATCACATTGTTGATAATCTCGGTTGGGTGATCCACCCATCTTCCACTTAACCAGGTTTATCCAGATACATACGGCCATAGGTCCGATCATATGATTACAAAATCGATCGAAAGTGTTCTGGTGTCATGTGTACTTAGGAACATCGTGGAACATCCAGGAACATTCACACATTATTATTTTGACCGTGCCTTCCATACATTTTTCCAACCACTGAAAACAGTCACATCCTCTTGGTTGGCTCGGGTAGTTGTAACAAGGTTACAGTTTAAATGTAGGGCTGTAAAAATACACAAAAAGCTACAAACAGACAAACTTTATGCTTGGAAGCTTTTTTTCATTACTGAATGTGTATTCCAGTCTTCTAATGCGAGATGCTAACAGGAAGAAAACATTTAAATGCTCTTCTAAGTTTTTATCAAGTGTGATTTTACAATTCATCAAGAAGCAAATGGCCAAACCTGCAGCAGCAGCAGCCGTGCTTCACGCAAAACCGTTAACCGATGCAGTGTTTCTGAAATAATAAAGTTATAGTTTGAATGTAAAATATGCTGGAGAACAAAAGAACAGTTGTATTTTCAGACCTGATCTCACCCCCCACACACACACAGAAACACACACACACACACACACAGAGTAGATCTCCTCTGCTCTGTTCTGGGATATTTTATTCATTCAGCTGCTGTTATTTTTACTGACTCAGACTCTAGGAGGCAATCTTATCAGTCCAGCTGGCTTTTAGGAATCTTTAACTTTTTTTTTGGGTGGGGCGGTGGGGGTGCAGATGTAGGACACACAAGGACAAACCTCTGAGTTGCTGCTGAGGCGAGTGTAGTAAAAGGGGACAGTAATGATGGCTCAGAGCAGAGAGTGAAGACGGCCAACATGTTGGAATCAACCCCAGTCCTTTCTGTTTTATCCTCTGGGACCCGCAGTTTCGCTCGGTCAATTAACTGTGGCCCCCAGGCTCCAGGGCAAGGTTGCTGTCATCTGCAGCCATCTGATCTTCCCCCCCCCTCACCTTCACTCGTCTTTTTTTCTTAATTCCAGCAGTACCTCGCTCTTCCATCCTGTTTCATCCCTCTCTTCCTCCGATCCTGAAGCCCTTTGCATGGAGCCCCCCATTTAACCTGGAGAGTAACTTTAATAGCCAGCACTGGCTTTACTGAGGCAGCCAAAATAATGGAGGATCTTAGATTGTTGGTTTTGGATTCATTTGTCTGGAGTCTTCTCGCTGCTGATTCTTGCTCAGAGTTTTCAGGCTTTAAATCGGCTGTTGAAGTGATTTATTCATGCACACATTGTGATTAACAGCATGTAGTTAAGGAATAAATTAAAAGCTGCTCACCATGCTTCTCCTTTCCCCTGAAACTGTCTGCAGCTAAGAAGATGATGAGTCTGGTGAGCGGCCGGGCCGATACAGATTCAGCAGCCTCCTCTTCCTCCCTCAGTCTGAGAGTGAAGAAGAATAAGAAGAAACTCTACAGGCCTGAGATCTCCTCCCCCATCGACATGCCTTCTCACCCAGTGAGTCTCACACCCTTCAGCTGCTCTTCAATGTACAACTACCTTTGGATGAGATGTCTGTTTGTCCGGTCACAGTGTGCACGTCGATCCACCCAAACATCCGAGTGATTGTTTGCTGGCAGTTTTTCCTGCTGGTCTGGAAATACTGACTAGCTCAGCAGCATAACAGCTTGAAAGAAACGGAGACGGTTTGCCTTCAAAGTTAAAGTTGGGCCTCATGTTTCAGAGTATGCCAGCAACCGAAACCATCTCAAGGAAGTCGGCCGGTGGATGCCAGATTGTGGTGGACTGTTTTCCAGGCCTGTGGGACTGCGGCCTTTTTTTACTCGATCCTTTACGATTGTGTCACGTCCTCAATGGTGGACGAATCCACGTCTGCAAAAGCACAACAGAGTTTTAGATTTTAGGAAATTTAGTGCTGATCCCAGAGTTTTTCCCGTCAATGCAGGAAGTTTAAATATTCCAAATCCTTTTGGGTCCATGAGGAATTCTTCCTCTGTAAACCAGCACAGCGGATTTTAAATCAGTCAAAATGTGATTGAAGTGCAGGTTTAGCCAAAGTGCTGCAGGTCAGTGCGAGTGAAGGAAGCCATCGTTACCTTTATTTGAATCACGCTTAAAAACAGAATTGGTGTTGCTGAGCTGCATCCAAACACCTGAAAGAGCACAGAGAGAACCTCAAGTGCGCAATCACAGATTTATGTTTTTGGTTCTTTAAAAGTAGTTTACAGGAGCTGCACTGCGGTGCAGACGTTTGACAGATGAAGCCACGGATGCTTTGTATCAGAATGATGGAAAGAGAAGCCGCTCTGATCTGAAGGCTCAGCGTGGTGGTGTACAGAGGCAGATTTCCCTCTGAAATGTTGCCGTCTTTTTTTCCTTTCATTCAGGTGAGCTGAGATCGTATCCAGGTTTGACATTTGCGTCATCTCGTTTCAGATCATCAGCAGAGAGCCGGAGGAGAAGGAGAGCGACCATCAGATCATTAAGAGGCGCCTTCGATCCAGGATGGCCAAATAATTGATTTACGCTTATTACTGTACACTGTCTTTATCAAATGAAAGCACCGCTGGCTGCTTTCAGTGTAACTCTGTCTTAAAGTCTTTAAATCTGAGTAATCTTATTTAATCTGAAATATTTAACTGTTGAGAGATTTAGAGAAACGCCATGTGGCATTTAATTTTGATTCACTGTTTCCTACATCAAATATTATTTAGTGAGCGTGGTGAGTACAGGGCCCTGTGATCAAATGGTGACTTGTTTTGGGTGTACCCGCACAGCTGGGAGAGGCTCCAGCCCCACCGTGAGCCTACCCGGGGTAGCCGATTAGAGAATAGCTCGATATGAGATACAGAGCCGGCCCAGGATACCGTTAGCTCTGGGAAACAGTGAAGCGGCGCACCTGACAGTGTCCTGAACACTAATTTCCCCAAGCGATTAAACTATTTCGGTGTTTCCTCAGCAAATGTTTGACACATCCAGAGGATGAGCTCCGCGCTCCTCCTTCATGGACTGCAGCTGTAATCCAGACTTGCAGCCGTGGTGAAGGGTGCATGAACCCTCAGCTCGGTGTGACCCTAAGACCACGGTCAGCAGCTGTAGTCTGAGGCATTCTCACATTAAAAACTAGTGACTCGTCAAACATAAGCAAGTCTGTGCTTCCTGCACACTTCAAACCAGAATGACAGCGGGCTGTGCAGGAGTTCCAGTTCTGTTTTTGTGTTACTTGTTCAAGATTTTATAGAAAATGTTTTTTTTCCCTGAGAATACGAGAATGTGAGTCGATGGTTTAGAAGTGTTTTGTATTAACTTCATGCACACGTTGAAATGCTTCTGCACTTTATCCCATTCCAGGAACAAGCCTGAGACGAGGAGCAAAGTGCACGATCGTCTGTGTGCTGCTGTAAAACATCTGCGTGCAGTATTTTTTTTTTCCTCAGCATGTCTTTACAGGACTTGTGCGTTCTTTGTTCTCTTTAGATTGCTGTTGTGTTCCAAATGAAGGACTGCTGACTTTTCTTTTGTACACTACATAAAAGTTTGTTTCAATCCTAAACTTTGAGTTTTATAAATGTACACCCACAGTCATACCAGCCTTTACAAATTCTGTGTCTTTGCTTCTCACTTTTTCCCGTTTTCCTTTGTTGGAAACATTGTCCCTTACAGTGTAAAATGGTGCAATAATTGTAAAGATCTCACTGGGGTGTGAGAAGGTTTTGGTAATTGAATATAGTTCCCAAATGTTCTCAATTCAATTTTATTTATATAGCGCCAAATCACGGCAGTGGCCTCAAGGCGCCTTGCATTGTAGGTAAAGACGCTAGAGTACTGCAGAGAAATCGGTCAGAACGACCCCTCACACGGTCCAAATGCACCTGATGTTTTGTTAGCTGCTCTCTCCTCGATGCTTTCGCAGTTGGGATGAGTTGGTTTGGATGTGCAGTACCGTTTTCCTGGAAAAGAACAAAGGACTCCCAGACCTTCATCTCCCCAGCCTCCAGCTCTTCTGGGGGACACTGAGTCATTTCCATACCAGTTGAAGGACGTAATCGCTGCAACGTGTCTTGGGTCTACCGGGGGCCTCTTCCTGATCGCACCCAGGAATCTCCGTGGAAGAATCCTAGTCAGATGCCCAGATGATCCCAAATGATTAGTTTCAATGTGGAGGGGCAGCAGCAGCTCTACTCTGAGACCACAGGCTCGCGCTCCTAGATTGTGTTCATCATCAGTGGAGTTCCATCATGTTTGCAGCTGTGCTGCAGTCCAAGAGCCACAATCATGCTTTTGTGGAGCAGCCCGGCCTCCGCAGGACTCCATCACTCTGAAAGCAACATGTCAACTGTAATCACCCAGTGTACAAAAATTAAGCAATAGATCAATCACCCACACAATTACAGACATTACAGAATTGCACTGCAGCACTTCAGCATCAAGAAGCAATTCTGTGTTTTGTCATTAACGTCAGAGTGCAGAGGTGGGAAAGAGCTCTGAAGCTCTTTGTGTGGGCAGCAAAGCTAAGAAAGAACTCAAGTACTGGTAAATAATTTCCCTGAATTCACCTTGACATTCATTTTAAGACTTGGGATCAAATATGAATATCAGAAATCAGTTTATAGCCTGCACTGCACAGAAAACAATTACTACATGATGGAGTAGGAGGCATCTCGTTTTCAGCTAGAACACGTCGACTTTTATCGTTTCAAAGAAGCATTTTAGTCGCACTAATCATAAACGATGCAGTTTGTCACTGAAAGCAGGCTCATTTTAACTCCGTTCATATTTACTGGTTCAAACCTGTAGGGCCAGATGTGCACAGCTCAACTATCAGAATAGCTTCTATAACATTAATATATCTATATATGCTCGCTCAGAGGCTTTAATAAGATGTGGGCCCGCCCTATGCAGCTAGAACGGCTTCAGCTCTTCTGGGAAGGCTTTCCACATGTTTAGGAGTGTTTCTGGGAATTTCCTCCAGAAGCACATCTGTGGGGTCACGCACTGATGTTGGAGAGCAGGCCTTGATTCCAAGCCTTGAAGTTAATAGGTGATTGGATACGTTAGGCAATGATGCTGCACATTGTAAGTCTACGGAAACCAAAGAAAATGCTGCTTATTCTATGTGTGGTTTAAATTATGACATTTTGGGAATTTCAGTTTGAGATTTTTGTGACTTTTGAGAAATGTTCTCCCAATTTGTGGCAATGAGGGAAAAGGAGAGGCGGCGAGGCAGGAGATGTGCATGCTGAGCTCAATAATGGGGAGAATCTACACAACCTGGCAACATTTGAGCCATACTTGTTGCAAAGATATTAATAGAAATGTCGAGTAAACACAGCTCGACGCGCCGGCGAAGGTGCCAGAGGCTAAAATATCGTAATGCATGACAGGACGGGAACTTTAGCAGTGAAGCACACTTTCCTCCAGTGTGTAGGAGTGGGATATCTGAGGAGAAGGAGAACAGAAGGTATTCTCATGTTTTAGTCAACACGAACAAGGTGTTGACCATTTAAAACATAGTAATGCCATGTTTAAGATATCGGTAATGTATGAGGGACAGCTCATAAACTGCATAAGGGTAACTAAGGCTTTTGCTCCAACGTCTGTGGCCTCAGTTTCTGATGAGCTCATGGTCTCGAGTCTTAATACAGCATCATGTTCCCTTTTGTATCTCAGTAGATTGAATGCTCGCATTATTATTTCAGGTGATTTTAATATTCCCATTGACAACAGCAACACCTCCGACACCAAAGGCTTCACCAGCATGTGGCTGCACCGGCCCATGCTAAAGCTCACACACAAGTATTATGTACCAAAACAAATGCCAACCGATCAATTGACAAGCATCGTGTCAATGCCAGCACCACCGACACTTTCATTAGTGCACAGTAACAGAGTATTATTGACCAAATTGCTCCTGTCAGAGCCATTAGTGTATGCGGTCCATCTAAAGCACCCTGGAGAAAGCTGGCAAAAAGACTGTATGGGAGAGCTGAGAGACAATATAGAAAAAGTAAACTCCAAATTAATTTTGAAATCGCTTTAAAGCAACATCAATGAAATCGCATCAGCCAGACACCATCCTACAACTCCCATCTGACTAACAATAACCAGTCTAAATCCGTTTTTCTATTTGCATCCATCGATTAGTTACTTAATCCTTCCACAGCCGTACCAACTGAATTTATTTCAACAAATTGGGACAAATTAGCTTCTTTCTACAAGAACAAGTTTGCAATCTCAGCGGGAACATCAGAACCTCACAGTCTGATCAAATTACTGCCACAAGCTCAGCGTCCACATTCTCACCCGGAGGTGAGAAGAAATTATTCATCAGTTAAAATCGTGCACCTCTTTGCTCGAGCCACCAAATGATTCAAATCTGTATTTGATTGTTTATCATCAACAGCGCTCTACAGTCTGGGCTTTTTCCCGTTCCTCTCAAATGTGCTGTGATCACTGTGCTAGTCAAGAAAATGACTCTGGCAATTAGTGATTATAGATCTGTTTCTATTCTCTCATTCCTCAGCAAAATATTTGAAAAAATGTTTACAAACAACTTAATGAATACCTTTTAACTTAGTCTTTATGATAAGGATCAATCAGGGCACCAATCACAGCTCAGAAAAAGCTCTTACTAAAATCCTCAGTGAGCTGAAGATTCAGTTTTAGTTCTGCTCGATCTCACCGCTGCGGTCCACCATGTTGATCATGATACTCTAATTCAAAGGCTTTCATGGCTCAGTCGGTTTATCAGGTTCCTGATTGGCTCTCATTATATCTACAGGGTGCTTCAATTAGATCTGCACTAATAAAACTCAATCCGGGGTTCCTCAGGGGTCTGTCCTTGGTCCATTACTCTTTAACCTTTACATGCTCCCGCTTGTTACCGTCATTAGGAATCATAATACATCCTACCACTCTTATGCAGATGATACACAGTTACATTTTCCTCTGATGGTCTAACCTCTGTTCACAAACTAATGACATTAACTGTTGGATGTCTCAAAAACTTTTTAATAACTGAACTGAGACGAGACAGAAATATTTTGTGCTGGTCCAAAAAGTCAGAATGAAAATTCGTTCATATTCATCATATCTAGCACAGAGAGCAAGTCGGGAGCATTCACATCATGTCTGGACTGTGATCCCAGTTTTGATAATCAGCAAACGTAGCAGAACTGCTTTCACTTAAAATTATATTTAAAGTTAGAAAATTCACATCTCAAACTGACTGAAAAATTGGCCCATTCTTTCATATGAAGCAGGTTTGATTATTGTTACGCTCTATTGGCCAATAATACTCAAATCATCAGTAGGACGCCTCCAGCTTATTCAAAACGCAGCAGTCCTTACAGGTACATAAAAAGGCATTCAAATTACTCACACGAGCCTACACTCTTTGTTTTTATCATATTTTGTTGTTTCGCTGCCTTAAGGAATTGTAAACCTACGTGTGTTTTTATGGTTTTATCTTCTGCATGAAGCACAGTGAGTTTGCTTTGATGAAATGAGCTAGATTAATAAAAATCCCCATTTGGTTCAACAAATTATACAACGCCTTTTCAAATTGAATATTTCATTCAGCAAGAAAGAGCTTATGTGTGTATGTGTGTGTGTGTGTGTGTGTGTGTGTGTGTGTGTTCCCTTAAATCATTTTAGATGTCCGTACATAAAGTAAAAGGAGACAAAAGTTCTGATTGGTTACTTTGGATAGAGATAAAGATGGGCTGGCTCATCCCACTGGAGGGGAAGAGGCTGCAAAGTGTCCAAAACCAGCTCTGATTGGATGTTCTGTCCCCTTTAATCAGCTTCAAAAATGCCTTCATTACAGCATCCTCTCGAAGGCTCTGTGCCTCTTTTCCTTCTGAGCTGCAGAAATGAGCACACTGAGAGTTCGTTGTCCCCGTGGGATGAGCGTTTGGTGCTGAACCTTCTAACATCAGTGCTCATCGTAGTCCAGACGTGTCGCGCTATCGTCACATCAGGAGCCGTGTGTCTCATGTTGGCAAAATTAACATTTTGACCCCAAATGTATAGGCGTAGGAACCGGGGGGGAGGGGGGGGGACATGCCCCCCCCCCCAATATTGGAGAAAGGCGCATTCGCCCCACATAAAAAATTACACCGTGGAAAAGAAAAATACTTGACTTTGAAATCTTTAGCTCGCGTGCTTTTATTTTGAAGGTGCAGCGT
>VUQK01030844.1:2933-13530 GCA_015106715.1 Bujurquina vittata
CCTTTTCCCCAAATCCCCCCCCCCCCACACCCCCCCCCCCCTCTCTCCTCCCCCCTCCAGCTTTCTTTAAGACTCACACATGCACAAACTGCCGGCACACAAGCACGCACGTACACACAGACACACACACGCGCAGAAGGAGAGCGGCAGATGCAAACAGTGAGCTGATGTAAAGTGAGAAACAAGTGGATAATGTGAGCGCTGACGGCCTGCACATCAGTCCAGGCTGCTTGCCTCCAGCGTGAGGAGCCACGCAGCCGCTGCCCGGTGTGTTGATCCGTCACTAGAGAGCGCTGTCCCCGTGACGCACACGCACGGACGCGCGTTTAGCGTTGCGCCTGGACGCAGAGCGACGCTTGTTTTGCGACACGTTTCTTCGATTGTTTCTGGAGCTTTTCGTGTCTCTCAGTGCCTGTGTGTGTGTGTGTGTGTGTGTGTGTGTGTGTGTGTGTGTGTGTGCGTGCGTGTGTGTGTGTGTGTGTGTGTGTGTGACAGACGCTCGCAATATTCAGTCACTTTATATTTAAAAAAAAAAATAGTTTCGTTTTCCCCTTGTGTACTTTTATTTATCACCAAACAAGAGCAGTTTTAGTGCTTTTTGTTCGTGTCCGTGGGTATTTTGCAGGCACGCGTGCAGATTTTATTTTATTTTTTTCTTTGCAGTGTTAGTGTTAGATTTCCATTTGGGCATTCCCTGCTAGAACTGGAGGTTATTGGAGTTAGGAGAGATTTATCACCATTTAAACACTGCTTCATCTGTTCTGAACTCTAACAACAGATGCACGAAGACAAAAAAAAAGGGAACCCTTTTTTTTGTTGACTTTAATAACACGTAACGTGTCACTGTGAATGTGCATTATAATAGCCCAAATTCACAGACCCTAATTTGAGCAATTTCGTGTTTTCTTTAATTGCACGTCGATGAAATTGAGCAACGGATCTAAATGCTCTCTGCTGTGTTTTATGCATTAAATAAAGCAGGCCTCACTGTTGTTTGATGCATGCTGTGAGTCAACAGCTGAACCATCATTTTTAAACGTAACCTGCTAAAGTCCACGAAAAAGGGAAGAAAAGTAGGAACGAATTTAAACAAGGCTTTTGTAGGTTTTTTTAAAGGTTTGTGCAGCAACATTATTTATTAAAAAAAAGATGCTTGTCCGCAATAAATGCTCACTGATATTACTCGAAACATTTAAATACCCGTTGTTGTTTTTTGGGGGGTTTTTTTATTGGTTGTGGAGTTTTTTTCTTGCTTTTCTTTTTTCCAGGTATATTTTTCAGTTGCTTTTGACACTTGATTTTTTTTTTTAAAACTGACGACGCACCGAGCGAAGAGGCGCACGATAAGCGGTCTAATTATAGGAAACATGGTGCACCCCTGATTTTTCTTTCCTTTTTCTTTCACGCAGTTTTTGCGTTGCTGTTCGTCAGCGCAAATGAAAATAGCGTGACATGATGCGCAGTATCTGAATGTGTATTTTGCTATTGTGCCGACCGCTGGTGGCTCAGAGCCGAGGCTGATTAGCGGCGATTGTCAGCGAGTGACTGGAAATGCAAAACTTGTGAAACACCAGCAAATGCTGTGAATTTCGTGTTTGTAAAGAAAAGATACTCGTTGTTTTATTCTCCTCTTCAGCTTAATTTGTACAGCAAACAACATGTTTTGTGCAGCCGTGGTTTCTTTTATTTGTTTTTTGTTGTTTTTGTTTGTTTGCTTGTTTTTTTTTTGTGTGGGGGGGGGGCGTTGAAATGCATGAAATTGCACGAAACTGCGTGCAGACATTGCTCTGTAAGTCACATCTACTGCCGCAAGGGATAAAAGACCAACAAATAAATAAAATAAACTTTCTCCTGGTATTAGTCCGACCACAGACCTTCTAATTGAATTAGAGCAGTGCAGCCATTGGCTGTGGAGAGGGCTGGTGCCCCCTCATGAGTCTCCAAAAGCTCCTCCCCTAACGCTGACAGGAGCCGCTGAGCGTCTCTTATAAGAACTACGTCTTATAAGAGCTGCTGAACATCCCCTACCCAGGCAATAATCTGATCTGAAAATCTGTAGGTTCGGAGAGGGTTCAACCTCCCGTCAATCGTAAGGGAGGGAGGCTGCAGAGACAGAGACAAGCAGGGCGCCTGTGGCACCTCCTTGGCTGAGATTCACCCTGGACTCTTGAAATTCTTATTTATTGCAAGATCTGAAAACAATGCAGTTAGAGAACATCCTTCCCAGCGCTAACATCAACTTGCCCAAGACCTTTTACAATCTGTCCTCGTCGGACAGCGCCAACAACAGCCCCAGGCCATCGTCGCAGCTTGAATATCAAGAGGTGGACCGCACGGAATCAGAGTCCAGCAACGCTCCCAAGAAGTACCTGAGCGGCGTGGGGAACGGGATGCTCGGCGAGGGAGAGGGGGACACTTTCACTAAAGCCGGGCCCGATGGGAGGAAAGGCTCCCCGGTGCTGAGTGAGGACGATTTGACGAACGGTCGGCGGTACAACATAGATGAACTTGGCTCTGACAGATACTTCATCTCGTCGTCCCAGGCGAGTTCAGACATGGCGAGTCCCTGTTCGCTCTTTCCTTACGCGGGACAGACCGGCTCAGTCTACAGCGGGTCAAGCAGTTCCAGGTATCCGGCTTCACTACATTACGGATCCGTCCTGCCGCCAACGGGTTTCTCCTCTTCCTCCGTGTGTACCGGTCGGAGCCAGTTCAGCAGCGGAGGGTACCAGTTCAGTCAGGGCCCAGGCTGCTTGTACCCCTCCTATCCCGGGACGGGGACGGGTATTGGCTCCATGTCTCTGCCGGGCTCTGCCGCCGGAGCCAGAGCGCAGGTCTATCTGTGCAACCGACCTCTGTGGTTGAAGTTCCACCGACACCAGACCGAGATGATCATCACCAAACAGGGCAGGTAAGCAGATGCTGGTTTAAAAGTCATATTTACTTCCATTTACTCCGGACGGGATGTTTCTATTTATTTTTTTCTTTACTTTTGTGACTTTTCAAGCAGGCGCAACATTTTACGCACGCGAGCTGTGTTTGTTCGGGGGTGGCAGGGTTTCACTTTTCGTTTTGGGGCCCTTTTAATGCACAATTATACAACAAGTAAATCACGACACTAGTAAAACGAGCACATTTAAATGAGGAGAAATGAGTATGATTTAATAATTCTGGCAAATTCAGCACGCGTAGACCTTCATCGCTAAAGTTTAGTTTTGCAAAATGTTGTCTCTTTTGCAAGCGAATCTAATGAATTATTCCTGTTTATATATATTGGGGTTTTCTTCCCCAGACGGATGTTCCCATTCCTCAGTTTCAACATCACTGGACTCAACCTCACAGCGCATTATAATGTCTTTGTGGAAATTGTTTTGGCTGACCCGAATCACTGGCGCTTTCAGGGAGGAAAGTGGGTCACTTGTGGAAAAGCAGACAATAATATGCAAGGTAAGTAACGCAATTAACACAATTTCAGAAGTGCTAAATGTGTATTTTGTGTTCATGAATATTTAAAGAATATATATATATTTATATTTATATTTATAAGCCGAAAAATAAATGAGAAATTTCTTTAGAAATGATGCTGTGCTCGGTGACAGCAGCTTTCTTTCCGTTTAAAGATGTTTTATTTAAAAACAAAAACAAATAACACAAAGTAAGAGAAAAACAAACAAACAAAAACGATCGTTTTTCTTCGCTTTTAGTTGGACTTTATTTTTTTTTTAAGGTGGTACCGAGTTGGAGTATTTTAATGCTACACTGCAGCCTCTTTAGTGCAGGATAATTTAAAAGCTCACGTCCTTGACGTGAGCCTGGAAGGTGTGAAATTACTCGTTAAATGTGGCTTTTATATAAGTGGCACATTTAACAGGTAGCCTACAACTTTAAATACATTGAAAATATAATGTTTTTATTTTAAATGTACATTTTTATAGAGAAGTAAGAAAAGGGAGAATTGTTTTCACTTACAAGTTTCAATATGCAAGTTTCAAATTTGGTTACATTAAATGGGGGAGGGTTCCATAAGATCATCCTCATCATATTAACTACTGTCAGTAAATGTTTTATTTAATGTTTGAAATAAAAAAAATAATCACAGGCATATTTTATTGTTTTTATTTGTCATTTTAATAATATTTTCTGGACATTTGATTTTATTGTAATCAAGGCCTAAAAAGATTAGAAGAATAATTGCTCCTGAAAAAATGTCATTTGAAAAAAAAAAGAGAAAGAAATTATTTATGTGAATGCCTAAATAACAGTTTGCACAGATCTATGTTTATACTTTTTCAGTTTGTCATATCAATAATAGTCTGTTGAATATTTTAATTCTAGGTAACAAGGTGTATGTTCATCCTGAATCCCCAAATACTGGCGCTCACTGGATGAGGCAAGAAATCTCTTTTAGCAAGTTGAAACTGACCAACAATAAAGGAGCCAACAACAACAACACACAGGTTAGATATTATTTTCACATATGTTTGAATTTGATTTGTTTTTGTTGTTGTTTGTAAAATAGATGTGTTTGCCACATTCATGCTATTTTTTTTTTGTCATCTTGGCAGTCTTTGAATAACATTTATGAACAACTTCTAATTTCCATTGCATCAAAACCCTTTGCAGTTGCAGCTGTACTTATTGACACGCAGCGCATTGCACTTATCAACCACTTCTCATTTGCAGATGATAGTCTTGCAGTCACTTCATAAATACCAGC
The DNA here is from genome assembly GCA_015106715.1 of Bujurquina vittata. Taxonomy (NCBI): domain Eukaryota; kingdom Metazoa; phylum Chordata; class Actinopteri; order Cichliformes; family Cichlidae; genus Bujurquina; species Bujurquina vittata. The sequence continues at coordinate 7,651 of VUQK01030844.1, forward strand.
CGCGGTTGCACATTGTGGAGGTGACAGAAGATGGAGTGGAAGACATGAGCAATGAGGCCAGAACTCAAACCTTCACCTTCCCAGAAAACCAGTTTATAGCTGTCACAGCTTATCAGAACACAGATGTGAGCACCTGATTCATCTTTTTTTTAATTATTATTATTTTACAAATTAAAATAACTTTCTCCTGATTTTTTTGTCTTAAAAATCTTAATCATTATTATTGTTCTTTAGTCTTGTGATGCAGTTGTTTACCATATTATATGCATCTTATTAACATGATATTTCTTATTTGTTTCAGATTACTCAGCTGAAAATAGACCACAACCCATTTGCAAAAGGCTTCCGGGACAACTATGACTCGTACGTGTTTTGTATTTAAAGCACTGCGGTTTTTGTTTTCTTTCTATAGTATGCATGACTGTTGTTGGCTCCAACCCACAAATAGCCCACAGCAGCTAATTTTTGTATTTGTGTGTTTTCTTTGTTTGCTCAACAGGATGTACACAGCCCCAGAGAGTGACAGGCTGACTCCATCTCCTACAGACTCGCCTCGCTCTACCCAGATTGTGCCCGGAGCCCGCTATGCCATGCAGCCTTTCTTTCAGGACCAGTTTGTCAACAACCTGCCTCAGAACCGCTTCTACCCCGGTGAACGGGCCGTTCCCCAAACCAACAGCCTTCTCTCCCCGCAGAGTGAGGATGCCAGTGCAGCTGCCTCTGCCCAGCGCTGGTTTGTCCCCCCAGTTCAGCAGCCAGGCTCCAACAAGTTGGATCTGTCATATGAGAATGACTATTCCACAAGTAGTCTGCTGTCGTATGGCATTAAGCCCCTATCCCTGCAGACATCCCATGCTCTCAGCTACTACCCAGACTCAGCCTTTGCTTCCATGGCTGCAGGCTGGGGAACCAGAAGCTCTTACCAGCGCAAAATGACCACAGGCCTGCCCTGGTCCCCTCGTCCAAGCCCCCCGGCCTTTCCAGAGGACCAGCTGGGGGCAACTAAAGAAAAGCTGCCTGAGGAGAATGCACCACCCACCTCAACCTGGATTGAAACATCCCACTCACTGAAATCGGTGGACTCTGCTGATTCTGGTGTGTACTCCATGGTGTGCAAGAGGCGCAGAATGTCCCCGGGGGGCTCAAGCACAGAGAACTCCCCAACTATCAAGTGTGAGGACTTGACTACGGAGGAGTACAACAAGGACAACCCAAAAGGCATGGGTTATTATGCATTCTACACAAGCCCCTAAGACTCTATTTATTTAAGTTAAGAATAATTCTTTTGTTTTTATTGAGTGCTCTCCATTCCTTGTTAATGTCTTTTTTCTCTTTTCTCTAAAGGTGCCAAAGCTTAGTGTTCCCCCAAGCAAGCTGCACAAGGTTTTTTTCCCAGGCCAGCCCCTCCCACATACCTGAGCAGAAACATGCATAGTGATTGTTGGTTTTTTTGGGGTTCTTTTGTTCTTTTTTTTAAATAAAAAGAAAAAAAGAAGCATGTGCCAATTAATTCCTTTATTTTTGCAACTTTTTTTTGACAGATGTGATTTCCCCCACCCGACCCCCCACACCCGCATATTTAAGTCATTTCTGTTGTACAGTATTTGTGCACTTTAGAATGTGATGTATCTTGTACAAATTGTCTTCATGGAGGTGTTATTAAATGGATAATAAAACAGCTTTTCATGAAGCGTTGTCCAAACGTTTGAGTATGTTTCATTTACATCAAGAGAGGTCAGCAGTGGCTCTTAGCTGCTGACCAGCCGCAAACACAAATGTATACATGCTTTTAAAAATATAAAAACATCTCCTGCAGGAACCGCAATTACTGCTTTTGATGCATTTTAGTTCAATTTAAAGTCTCAATTTCTTATTTATTTAAAATCCGCTGTATTTACGGCTTCCCATGAAGGCCGAAAGTTAAGCATCTCGAATTATCACCACTCACAAGCTGACTTTCCAGCAAGTAATACGATGCATCGAGTCCCCCACACACCTGAACAGTGTGGTTCACTCAAACCGAGCGGGAGGCGCTGAAAGAAAATTGTCCTATTTTGTGTTTGTAGATATTTTAATCAAATTAATGGTGTAAGTGAAGCACCCAATGAGTGTGTGTTTCCAACAGTACATTTCATATTACAGTTAAAGTTTGACTGCCATAAGCTTACCCATCCCACTAATAAACCATATTTAGTCGGATTTAATATATTATTATTATCTATTCTAATTACATACACAGACGCCTGTACTGATACATAGGAAACAGCAGTCAATGCTAATGATGGAATACAGAGTGGAAGTTGTTTTAAGCCCACATTGATGTATTTTTGTATGTCTTACACCTGCAAATGGAAACCACAAATTCTCAGAATCGACGGCATGCGTGCACAAAAACGCTGAGCCACCCCTTTTTGTGCCGCAAATAAGTGTTACAAGGTAACACCGCAGCTCACAATTCAAGTGAGCAGAGTGTGATTTAGATATAAGATTTACAAGTTTTACATGACATGATTCACAACATGGACTCAATTAGGTGAAAAACACAAGCACACAAAGCAGGGAGTACTACCATTTCCACTGTTGTTGCCATGGTGTTTTCACACATTTTATCATTTACCTAAGAATGCAACTGCATGTGAGGCATGTATACTTAGAAAACATGAGAAAAAAAAAAAAGGCTAAATGGAAAGCGGTCCATCAACCATCCATCTAAGGGCAGCGTTCAGCACAACACCTCTATTTATATTGTGCATCTATGGCCTCTCCAAAAGCGGATTGGTGAAACTAAAATCCACAAAAAGAGAAGTCATAATATTCACACCAAGACTTCTTGGCTCATGTTCTCAGCGCCTCTTTTTCTTCGGTGAAAATACTTCATATCCATCCCCATAAGGACCCCAATTTGAATTGATTTACATACTTGAATTCTAATTAATTCTGTTGTCAGACTCCTTGACAAAGTGAGGAGTCTGACTAACTCCAATTAACACCTCCTAACAAGGTAGAGTGCTTGATTGCCCCGGCCTCTCAGGAAAGCTGTAAGAAAAAGGCTCATGGGGGGGTGTGTGGAGGGTGGTGGGTGGGGGGTTTGGACCTGGAGAATAAAAATGTTTGCACTTGTGAGTGTCAGCAAATTGTATTTCAGAGCATCTGATGATGTTTTTCTTCTCCTTTTCATGTTGTCTTGACCTCTGTTCATCAGTTGTTGCGATGTGGAGAATAGCTGTCAAGATTAGGGACGTATGACCACAGTTTCCACCCGCACTCCAAAGGATGGCTGCAGAGACGTGTGAACAACCGATACACTGACAATCACAGAGGAAGAGTGCATTTGTAACTCAGTGGAAACAGCAGTTAGTACAACCATCGCATGTCAGCAAAGTTTAGCATTTTGCTGACATAAATTTCATAATTATGCTGCTTTCATAGTTATAAAAACAAAACAAAACAATAGAACAAAGCTGCACAAATACTTCAAGTACTGAAAGTAAAGCGCAGATAACATAGATAAAAGCACTGATGCAAGGCTTCTTTCCTGTTGCTGACGATTGTTGCTCATCACACTGGTTGTGTGTTTGGGGTGATACTACAGAATGGACTTGGCAGTGATCAGACATCTTTCTGATGGCGATGGATACGTTTCTAAGACTTTTGCACCATACTAAACGCATTTTAAGGGTGCATCCACGGTCAAGGATATCACGCCATCCTATAGGTGAGTGTCATGTTTGTCAAGATATAGTGGCATATTCAGCAGTTGCTATGTAATCTCCTGCCCATGAAGACGCTTTGACAGGTTTTAAAGTGTGCATATAATCCTCAGATAAACCGCTGTAAAGATTCTTTCATAGTTTGTTTCTTTCACAACTTAATAGGAGGGGATTCTTGAGAGCTCCCTGCAACTCTAAAGAACAACAAGTCGATAGATTGTGTCTTTCTCAGCCATTCAAGCAAGAAGTACAGTAATCAATAGACACCTCTACAGCATGCTTCCAGAAATTCAGCTCATGTTAACTTAGAGATATGCGCATTGGGATGAGGCCGGAACAATTGACTACTCTGCTCTACAGCTGTTAACATTGCTAGCTACATTCTCAGAAATTGACTGCGTTTGGTTGAAGTGTCAGTAAGGAGGTCCAGTGTCTTTCGGCGAATGTGTAAAACTTAAGTTCCCTTTCTGTTTCTTGTTTCGTGTGTGTGGGTGAAGAGTCGCATGTCTGTGCCCTTCCCTCAGGCTGTCCTTTGGTGACCATGTTGAGAGTCCATGCAAGAAAGGCCAAGGAGGCTATGGAGATATTGTACCCAAGGAGGGCTGACATCAAAACACAGATGAAGGCCCAAGGCTGTTTCCTCACCTTCAGTCACACTCTATTACTGCTCTCACTGACTAAATGCAGCCACGGGCGCACGTGTGTCTGGGTCAAGATTTTACATTCGCCCCTTTTAAAAAGTAACAGTCAGGCATGGCTGAGACAGAAGCAATTTTGATTCCTCTTCACACTATATTTCCTCTTTTGATGTGTTGATAAATGTCACCTCTGTTAAATGATTATCAAGCCACTTAGAATTACTGCAGAATTATTCCCCAGGGACTGTTTGAGTCTCATATGCCCACTCTGTTGTTTTGTGATGCTTTCACTCATGATCAAGTTAATCACTCCTATTTTACAAAAGGTTTGGGTTTAAATATCTTGAGGTTAATGTCATTTGTCTAAGGGAGTCACATCTAGTTCTTATAATTGTTTCTGAAATGATGCACACAATTTTCTTTCTGATTCCTGCGTGAACACCAAGGCCAGGAAACCCATTGTACAATATTATATTGTGCCATCGTTTAGCACCACTGTTGTGATTTTGCGTTTTATATATAAGGACTGTATGGCCTCTGCATTATTAAGAGGAGGTCATGGACAGTCTAATGATGCTGACAAAGGCTCTACTTTTAGCTTTCACCTGGTGTTTTACATACACAATGTTTTATTTAGTTCACTGCTTCCTTTTGGACTGGTTCACCAGCAGTGGACGTGAGGTTGGGGGGGCTCGACTACAGTATGAATGTAATGCTCACAGGTCTGTTGGAGTGAGACCCTGGTGTGAGATGAGTCTCAAGTTAGCAGGGCCACAACTGTTTGCAGAAGAGCGTTGAGTGTTGGCAGAGAGCATGGAGGTGAAAAGAACTGGAGGGGTAGAAGAGCCTCATGTTGGTGCCCTCAGACGGTGTGTGCAGCACACAGGCGGGGCCTTGACTCACTGGTGCATGGATAATGCTGGAAAAAGTATCCCGTGGCTAAGCTGCACTTAACAGCACATTGATTTCAAACCCCTGTGTACCCTCTGGAGGGCAGTGGAACGCACCTCAACAGGCCAGACCCCCACCCTTTTCCCTCTTCCCACCTTCTCTTTCTGATCACCAACACCATTTACCATCTCAACAACCTACCCTCACAGTATCGACCCCTCCCTGTGTCGATTTGGGTACACCGTGCTGGCCACTGGCCTCTACTCCTCCTTCCCCCCGACTGTCCCTCAGGAGTTGAACCGGATTTGGGGGCACTAAAGCTCCCGCAAGACTCTGGTCTTGAGAGCAACGTTTGGGGTGGGGCATGCAGATGCAGTTGGGTGGAAAAGATCTGTGGTCAAAATCAATGCATTGGCACTTTGATGGAGCGCTGCAGCAGATTTGGGAATTTCACATTTTTTTCCTATTTCTCCTGGCACCCTCAGAAGGCCTCACCACTGGAGAAAAACAACATCCACTAACCCATTTGGGAAAGATGGACTCTTAATTTCTACAGTATCGTGGGGCAAAACACGACACAGTCAATATCCATCTATTCATCTTGTGGGTTGTGCCTAACATGTTACACTCTCCAATCGGTC
>VUQK01030852.1:33355-62550 GCA_015106715.1 Bujurquina vittata
AAAAAAGGGAAAAAAACTAATCATGTGATTAGAAATTCCAAAAAAAAAAAAGCCTGAGAAGAAATGTGATTTAGATCTTCATTCTTCCCCAAAAGATTGTCATCATCTGACCAGCTCACGCCTAATCTTAAAGACTATCAAAATCCCTACTTTTTTTAATCATGTAGGTCTCTACATGCCACAGTGGATTTCCATTTCCTTTTCTTGATGTCTCGAGTGTGCCAGCTGCTGTGTATCACCCTGCTGTGCTCTGCTGAAAAACACAGCACTGCGAGTGGGTGAAGCTACTGTGAAGCTGCATTTTGATTTTTGTTAATAGGCAGCTGTTTCGCTTAACTGATACTGCAGAATTCAACACCATCAGAGCTGATATGGGTTAAAAAGGCTTTTGTTTCCAGAGGAACATCACCTTTAAAATGATGATTTGAACTTCAATATTTTGTTCTTAAGATCATAACAAACCAGGTTTTGTCTCATAACCACATAATGTGCACTACCTGTGTATATTATGCTTCCTCTCATTTATTTGAACAAATTCATTCACTAATGTAGGGCTTTAATATTACCTGACAGTGATTAGGGCTGGTTGGTCTATCAGTTTCTTAAAGTATATATCCTTACAATCGAGTTTCAAAAAGGTAAATTCTAAGAAAATATAATTATATTAACAGTCTGGTGTTGTTACATAAAGTGTTTCTTCTGAAAAACTGTGGCAGTGTTTGCATCTCTCCTTCAATAAGCTCTTCGACTTATGTATCCCCACCCCCACTCTCCATCTGCATCTTCTGCCCTTCTTACTCTCAAAGTTCTCCTCAAGAGGCACGCAATGTGGGTGCAACAACAACAAAAAAATCATTATGTTAACTTAATGATACAATAGCATGTGCGGCAGGAGTTGATAAAATTTGTAGAGACAACATACTGAGAAAGAAATCACTCTCATTAAAGCCAACACTGCTGCCAGAGACAATAATTCTACCTCTTTCAAGTTTAGTACTTTGAGGTTTAGAGCTATGGGCTGTACATATCAAGCTACGTAACAGCTTGATAGTTAAACTGTTAAACATAAAATATATTAATCACATTTAATGTGTCACCAGTACCTCAAGCAGAGAGCTTGAGGAATGTGCATGTTTACCTCCCCTATGGAGAAACATGCTTTGTACATTCCTGTTAGTCATGTCACCTGCTGGATGTCCTCCAAAATACCAGCTCACAATCTCAGACTGAAGACCTGAGAGAACACTGGCCTACACAGGCAATCCAACACTGAGGTGACTCAGGACGAATCTGTTAAAAACAACTCCCCTTTCCATCAAGTCAGACACAGACGCACAGGAAAGTGGCAGAAAAATATTTAATCTGAGTGCGAACAGAAAAATTTAAATTATGTGCATTTCTGTACTTCCTGTTCCAGTTGTTAGCGGAGAGGATACAACCTCTCTGATCTTCACTTAAAGTGAGTACCAGAAGGATCTGAACAAAGGCACAAAAGAAATACAGAACAGCTGATGACAAGTTTTCACTGCTCAGCAGGTCCTCCGTGTGACCAAATACATCTCCCAGGTTTTCCTTTTCCTTGGAAGCAACACAGCATACCCCTGTTAACTGTAAACTGGCTGTACCCTTCCAGGTGACGTATGAGCAAACAGTTGCTGAAGAAAAATATTAACTGGGTATTAGCAGTTCAGATACTGACACACTGCTTGGTCAAAGCAGCATTCCATGCAATGATTAATGACGGGTCACTAAGTGCTCACACACAGCCCTGTCTGACTGTGTAAAAATGTGGGAGGACATAAGCCATGAGGAATCTCTCACCTACTTTCAACACCCCTCACACTTTTCTTCTAAACGCACAACACCCCTCCACCACCAGCATCTCTAACTTTCTAACTGCCCCCCCACCCCCCACAAAATTATGATCATTCATCTTTTTAAGAGTTTATCAATCTGAGGATTAGTTTCTTTTTTAACTGTGTGATGTCTAAAATGTGAATTTGAAATAAATGAGAACTGAATCAAACATGACAGAGTCAGGAAGAAATGTCGTGCTGCCACCTTTAAACCGAAACTAAGCTTCAGTGTGGATAGTATGAAGGCAGTCCGTGGGCAGTCCCGGTTTGCCTGACTACCTGCAGAGAGTGTATTTTGTTGATGGAGACAGTGTGAGAAGTATGTGGTACAACCAGTCTGTGGACTACTCTTCATGTTGTTGTTGTTGTTGTTGTTGTTGGTATGTCAGCCAGCCGCAGAAAAGAGCAAAGTTATGACATAGATATCTTAATATAGCTGGTATTTTGAACTGCTGCTTGGACAAAAGAAGTTCTTTCAATATTTCAACTGGCAAACTGGACTTCATAGTTTTTCATTAATCTGTTTTGATGAATTCCTTTGTCAAAATGAACCACCTGCAATACAATTCCTGCAGAGTTCCAAACCTCCTCTGGCATTAATATCAGCACGAAAACTGTGCTCCGGGAACTTTGTGCCCTTGCCGAGCAGTTCATGTCAGTATAATGTTTACATGGCCCACTACTTTTATCCACAGAGTGTATCCTTACACAAACTACTGAGTTTGATTTTTTTCTCTCTCTTTTTTCACCATAGAAAATAGCTTTCCCCCCTTGAATTTGGGTTAGAGAAATTCTAGAAAGAAAGTTAAAGTCGAGATAAATTTTCAAGGTTGAATCAACCTTAAGAGCAGAAGTGGCTGCTCAAGATCCAGGCCAGGGAAGCAGCTGAAGTCAGAGAACCTAGCTGGAGCCCAAAATAGGACAGAGCCATTGAGACTCACCCAACCCAATTTATCACAGTGCACACAACTCGGTGGAGAGCAGAGGACGAAAGAGAGAAATATCACACAGAATTATGCTTTCAAATGCCTCTTGGTTGCAGTACAACCAAAAAAGTCAGAAAGCTGGAGGGAGGGAAGGAAAGAGAGGAGCTGTGGTCAAAACTAGAACACGAGTTGCAGCAATAGCAAAAGATGTGGAGAAACCTAAAAGCATTAAAGTGTAATAACTAGGTCTTTGATTAATATTCCATGAGTATAAAATAAACAAATCTTTGAATCAGTCATGGGCTGACTTGGGAACATAGCTAATCAGGACTTGGATAGAAAGGAGGCTGCGTTTCTGCTTTCCAGACTTATGAAGTGTGCATATGCACAGACACGCACTACCTCAGCTCGACATGGCAAAGGAACTGACTAGATTGCACCCTGTTCCTAACTCTGTTTGCTCTGTTAGCTCCTCCGTTCTACCCATTCTCCTCCAGGCTCTTGTTCTCAATCGGCCCTCATCTCATCCCATCCCTTGCGCTCTCCCTCTCTCCGTGTTGCAGTGTGATGTCACCATCAGGGAGCTAATGTTGCATATCCTTAGGGCGCTGCATCCCTGCTTCTTTCCGATTCACACACATACACACACACACCACAAATGAAATCTGAAAGCAAGAGCTGACACACATGCATGCAGCCTCTAAAGAGTCAGCCCTTCAACTGTGTCTCTCATCTGTCCTGTCAGTCAGTGAAGCTGTATGAGAAAGGAGTGCATTTTACCAAATCTAGTATTGAATCTGAATCCTTTGAAATAGCTCATCTAATCTTATTAGGTTTAGCCATCAACATTTGGAAGCAACTAAAGGCAAAAACAACTACAAGCCAAAGATGTCTTATGATCTTTAGTAGCTGACAAGAATTAATCACAATTCTTTTTCTGCTGGCAGCCAAACTTTTTCTGAAAAGATACATCCAGTTAATAGCTGCAGTCTAATTACACTAAAACCTGAAGCTCCTATTGGACAACTATTAGGATCAATTAAAAAAAATAACTGACGGTTGCAAGTAACAATTATACTTATTGATTTTGTAGATTAATCCATCATATTTGGCCATACAGTGTAAAGGGGAATTTTTTCTTTTTTTTTGCTGGGAAGACAGTCCAAACATATGCAGTTGCCATTACATAAGGCAGACAAAAGCAGGAGAAATCATTAACTGATTAACCAGTGGCACTAGCTGAAAGCACATTGACCAGAGAGCAGCCAAACTTTCTGCTGTAACAAAAATACAGAATCAATCTGAGCAATGTGTCAAAGGGGAACATGATTCAACATGGAGCAGGCTATAAAAGTCTGAGAGGTTAGTGCTTCTGAAGTACCTCAGAAGAAAAAAAAATGTTTACATTACCCTTTTAAGGCTTCCTAAAACCACAAACCCCAAGATCTAAACAGGAAACACTCCCAGATTTCTTTTTTTTTTAAACCCAGAGGATTTGTTTTGCCTACATGCCGCCTGTGTAAGGCATACCCCGCATTCAGCACATGCGATCTTCCATGTAGCTATGTTTGTCAGTCAAATGACTAGAAAATACAAAAATGCATGCACCTAAAGTGATGTTTTTTGTCATCACTGTGTAAAACAAGCTGCAGTCTGATTATTTTCCAGAAGGACTGGCCTTCTTGGAAATCACTGCTGATGGAAAGTTGCCCACACTAACACTTTAAAGAAGCACTGGCAGATAAGTACCCATAATTTAACAACAACAAAAAAAATCCTTAAACTCTTCACTGAAAGTTAAAGCAGAGAAGAACAAATAGAAGAACCAAATTGTAAACAACCCCTCCTCTTTTTCAGCACCAACTTCCTAAGTTTTTGTTTTTATTGAGACCTAGTAGTGTGCTCCCTAAAGGTCAGGCTGCCGCAATCAATCGTTGAAAAGTAAAATATAGCAGAGCAGGTCAGTCAAATGCCAAGAGGAACAAAACGAGGTCCAACACCAGGGAGAAGGGACCTCTGGCTATAAAGGCATACATGCAGCTTTTGATCCACATCAGTCTTTCATGAAAGCTTTTATGACCTACAAAGCTATTCAGCTGTCTGTCTGACCTCAGTACTGGAAAAAGAAGGCAAAAGGTCACATACTTAAAAAAAAACAACAACAAAAAAAACCCAACAACAAACAAACATCAGACATTTGTCAATTTCATCAATTATAAATTTAGGAGATTTTGGTTATTTTGCAAGTATCCTATGACATCTTAAATTCTATTCGACAAGGCCTGATCCACTGATGGTTAATGCCTAATAAAAGTGTACTCCCTTGTGACGTCACCCCTCTGCGTAGTCCCCCTCACGTCAAACATTTTTACTGTAATCAAAACTGATGAGCGACAGGAGGATGCAACTGTGAAACTAAACGCTCACAAGGGCTCAAGCCAGCGGTTGATTGCACAAGAGCTGTGGATTTCACAAGTTTGCGATCGGAATTGTTCGCCATTATGATTAACATACCGCCGGATTGTGAATTTTTTTCCAGCTAGATTCCTTCTCACTAGCTAATGACTGAAACTAGTGGCCGAGCCCATAAAGACATCAGAAAAGTATTTACTGAGCTCGAAGAAGAAGGAAGCTGAAGGCCGATATCTCATAGGTGTCTATACAGCCAAAAGTCTTTTTGCAGCCAGAGGAGTCGCCTCCTGCTGGCCACAAAAAAAGCTCAAAGCACTTTTCAGATCCAGAAGCTACACGCGTCCTTTATACTGTCTATGCTTCTGATAAATAAGTGGATTGGGTAACCAGTCAATTGACAGAAAGTTAATTAGAACCCAAGTTTGATTTATCATTCTCTTTCAAGCAGGGACAATAAGCATCAACGCCTCTTTGCGTGCCACATTTTACAGCCCAAACAATTAATCAAGAAAATAACTCTCAGCTTGATCAACAATGAAAATACCACCAAGACTGAAGCCTTTAGTGCCCTTGCCTATTTGATTATTATATTTACACTCCTTAAGATCTTGTAATTAGTTTTAATTAAGAATGCAATACAAACAGTAATAAATGTCTAATCTGGGTTATATGGTTTATCTAGTGCATTATAAGAAAATCTTGAACAACTTTAAGTAATAACCATGTTTGAACTTCATAATCTCTTCACTGACATGTCTGCATGGACTCCTGCGTGCGGGTACTCTTTCCTGCCTGCTTATTACTATATCTGCCCCACCATCTACAACAGCATCACTACTTTTTCAGCCTGGATTACATCATTTCACACTGTCACATCATTTAATAGGTACCTCAGATTGGGGATTTCCATTGCCTTTCCCTACACTGCGCTGCTTTTCTTTTGTGCCTGTCACACTGGGCAACACTTTCACTTCTGTCCACTACCTGCTGGGTCAGCAGTTCTGCTAAAAATTGAGATCATTCTTGCACAAACATATTTTCACACTGCAACCACAAGCACGCACTAGACTGACCGGGAGGATCCGTTTTCGAGGATTCTTGTGTGCAACATCCGGAGTGTGCCTGTCAGTCTCGAAAGATGGGAGCAGCTGAGTTGAAGCATAGCAGACTTTTTGCAGGTTTCACTCTGGCGCAATCCCAAAATACCGGCAGTGCAGTTTTGTTATGCTGAACATGCTAAGACAAGGGAACAAGTCGCTGTTGAGATGCGAGGGTCTGCGCTACAGAAGCCGAGCAGCACAACAAGGGTGTGGTGACTAACAGAGAGGAATTTCCTCGGGACAGACTAATGTTTTTTTTTTTTTTTTTAAATCAGCTTCTTTTTTAGTGCAGGAAGAAAAGGGCAGACTTCTCTCACCACAAAACAAAAATTTTTTAAAAGGCTACTCCCTCGGTATTATAAAAGTATGTGTATATTTTAGCTTTCCAGGAATTCCTGCTTAAAAGAAAGAAGAGGAGAAAAAAAGAGCAGCCGATACCATCTTTATCCGCTTAGTGGTCAAACAGGTTCCCAAAGAGAAAGAAGTTTTTACAGTAATTAAAGACTGGCTCCGAGGCTCCGCAGTTCAAGTCCATTTAGTTAAATTGCGCAATGAAGTATATTATGGGTAGATAGGCATTATACAATATCTTCCCCAGGATATAGCTGGAGAAAACAAACAGGTGTGTCCTCCATTTGTCCTTTTCCTTTCCTTTAAAATAAATAAATAACCGAAAAACTCAAACACAGCCGGAAAACTTCTTAACAAGTAACAGGTTTCAACTCGCCGAGGTGCTTCTCTTAAATCGCTCTTAAATCAGCGTTAGCGCGAAGCGACGCCGCTTCTGAACTACTTTTCCTTTAAGTCGCAAACGCTTTTTTTTAACTGTAGAAGCCACTCGGAGCTCCAGCAGAATAAGTGAAATTACACAAACATTTATTTTCTTACCTCTCTCGGAAGTGTGCTATCAAAGTAGCGAGTTTCCCTCCTGTGGTCTCCCTTTTTCCGAAGGAGCCGTAATCAGAGCGAACGGCCGAGAAGCTGCCTGCTGATACTGACAAGGTCCTCCCTCCCTGGTGCATTCAAAGGCCCTTCGGACACTTGCAATTCATCCTTCCTTGTGGTATGAAGTTCAGAAGTATTTAATCAGTTTTTTTTTTTCATTCTGATTCATCCATTTAATATTGAAGCCTGTTTTAGTCACAAAAAATGCAATCCACTAGTTAAAATTTCGTCTTACTAACGCAAACGCCCGAGAAAATAACTCGAAATTTAGAAAACAACTTAAAATAAGTTATGAAGTCGAGTTAACGTTATTATTTTGATTGATTATTTGTTTATTTTCCATGATTAAACACTTTGTGCGCAAGGCAGTAGAAATGGCATTTATAAACGTTTTTTGTTAAGTAGTTGCCAAACGAAAGAACATAATTCTCACCAGTAAAACCAGTTCATTCTTCAAACTTAAATTCCTGAATATCAAGAACTCTCTCCAATTTCTTTAGGGTTTATGTTTATTTCAAATACACGCACAATGTTTTTCTCTCACATTCCTTTGATGAGAGGATTACACTTTCCCCTGATATCAAGCCAAATCTTCTACATTGTGTTAAGGATCAAATGAATGAAACAGTATCCATTAAATTACCTTAACACTTTATATACTCAATCAGCCTCTTAATGTGGCTCCCCCATTTTCACATGTGAACAAACAACTGCAAGCTGGTTTTTAATAAATGATTTTTAGCAGCTGTTTCAATCAATTTGTTTCTTTAACTTTTAAAAGCTCTTACACCCTTGTGGTGACTTCAAATGACTTCCTTGCGTTTAAGAGTGACACAACACATACAGAAGTAGTGAAAATCCAACTGCACTTGAACATAGCACAGGGTCCTTAACGTTTGAGGTGCCAGCGCCTGCACGCTATTGGCTGAAAGGATTTAACCGTTGAATGCGCCCTCCCCTTTACGGTTAAAGAATAATGACATCATTTATTTAAACAATTTTTTTGTTGTTGTTTATTTATATAGATACATTCGTCTTCTTTTTAAACTTATACCATTATTATTCTCTCCCCTGTGGTGTATTCTAAGAAAATGGACTTTGACCCAAGTTCTTTTCTCCCACAGTGCTACAGGAAATCACACAAGAGGGATTTAAGCTTTTTAACATGCCATTCCCTCAATGAGGTCACAAGTTCATTTACCCCAGGGTGCAGTACGCTGTAAAAACACAGCATGAGCTCCGGGGCAGGGCGAAATTGTCACCTACAGTACGAGCGTTATTAACCCACAATAGCCTATTATGAGCACTCACAATCATATCATAACAGTTCTTTAAAAGTCACATTAGGATGTTTAATGGTACCCAGAGGAAAAAATAGCTAGAAGCGCATTTCTGGCGCATTAGTGTCAAAAACAAAGACTTAGTTGTTGAAGCGTTGAAAACACAAGCCTCAACAACATGCAGTATGTAATCTGGACAGCGCTCTGCAGTTTCCATGGTAATACCCACATACTGTAGTTTCAAATATAACGGTATACACAGTGGCACCTCCCAGTGCCACAGTCCTGATGCTATTTCTGTAGGTTGTCCGGAAGGGGAGCTGCTGCTGGCTGATGTGTGATTACTGGAGAAAGATGAAGATCTGAGATGGAGCCACAGTTTTGTAATAGAAAGCTGCATACAGATTTTCATGTTTGCCTCCAGCTGCATAAACTGCTATTATGACCCATGCTAAGTGGCTCATCTTGTAATGCAATGTTTCTTGAGATGATGGTTATTTGGAAGCAGCAGTGTAGTGCTGAACAGGCACACCCAAAGTCTGGTGGGACCAAAACAAATCAGTCAAGTTTTTTTTGAAGAGGTTAACTAAATTTGCTCTAATCTTTTATTTAGTGTGAGTTCCTGTTGTTAATTCTTTTTTACAGGGCTGAGTTTTAACATTTCAGATACCTTTATACCGCTGCCAGACTATAAACTGCTCCATAAAAGACGTTTTATAGTTTCTAATGAATCATGAGGCAGGAATAGATGGGTACACATATTTCTTTGGATTAATTGTGATAACTGTCCATCCGTTTAACAACCAAAAGCCAAGGTCACTACATCAACAAGCGTCAGCGGTGTGATTAGATTTCAACCTCTGCATCTAATAACACTCCTTCATTTTTTAAATAATAACTAAAAGAAAAAAGTGAGACAAGGCTGTAAAAACTCTGTTCTCTGAACACAAGCAGGACCTGCTGGCTGCAATAAAATAAAAATTGAACATGTGTTGTTGCTGTGGACCTGAAATGATCAATGAATTCCTGGTATGGATTATAAGCGGTATTTTCAGGGTTTAACTCTGCTGAGCCTGACTGACTGTCAGCAGGGGTCAAATCAAGTCCAAGTTCAATTTTATTAGAGCCCAAAATACAGAACAAAAAATATGAGGACAAAATTAAAGGATTTTTATGTATGACCAATGATCCCAGAGGCCACAAATTCTACAGTGAAAGAAAAGCTAAAGCACAACCTCTGTTTTTTTGTGTGTGTGTTAAGAAGTCATTCTCAGTAATAGTCGTACACAAACTGGGCAGTCAAGACACACATCCTATCTCAATCAATATAACAACAAACCTGAGTTAAGCTTCATCTATAGTGTTCAGATTCTCCAACATACCAGTGGTTGTTACTCAGTTTAATATCAGCAGAAATAAGCAAGACTATCATTCATTTGGCGCTGTGTTGGTGTCCACCTGGTGAATATAAATCTGGTGGTTGTTACTTATCGCTCTCTAGCAGCTCACGAGGGCAGCACCTGGTTGTGATAATAATTTAATGATGGTGTGATATTTTGTTTAGTCATAATTCACAGGCAAAAATGCTCATAAAAATCAATATGTGACAGCAAAGATTTTAATTAAATGGAAAGAATACACATAATTGGCAGAAGGCTGAAGCTTTCACAACAAAAACAAAGACCAAAGAAAAAGATTAAGAAAAAAATGACAAAACATTTGTTTTGGAAGCACATTATTTTGTGCTCGATACATAACCAGAGCAGCACTGACACAAATGAAATCACAACACTTTTAAGCATGTAGTTTAATAAACAGTCCATTGGTTGGGTCATAATAATTCCATCCATTTATTAATCTCATAGCTTTCATCTGCAGGATATAAACTGGATAGTGTTTCTTTTCGACGCATTTCCCCAAACCTCCACACAGCAGGTAATGTAAGGGCAACAACTTTAGATTATGGTTCTTTTGTCTCTGTGGCTACACAATATTCACCAGCTAGCTAAAGAACTATGAAAATCTGTGGTTATGTGCGTGCTAAGCAGGTGGTGTTAATGGGCTTTTAACCTGCCTTCACGCCTGAAAGCAACAAAAGAAAACATTAACACTGAAGACAGGACAGCCAAACAATGACGACAAGTCGTTTAATACTTTTAAGTTGGTCACATTATTTTCACACTATCCTTTTTTAAACTTTAGTGTTATTGTTTAGAGGACTTTATTAGAAGTCAAATATACACTGCGTCTTTCATAAATTTACCAAAGCTTATATAATCCAGTATTGTGGTTTTACAGTACCTTCACCCAAGGACACAACATCAAAAGTCAATAAAATCTCTGTGAAGCCAAAAACTTGGCATTTCTCATCTTTTCCCCACACCGGGCAGCACGGATCAGTAACCACAGAAAACAAGGGGAACAAGCTCGAGGCTGCTGTGAACTACTGAGTCACCCAACACGTCCCTGAGGAAGTTTACTCATGAGAGTGGAGCTGGACTAAATGTCCTCACTTCACCCTTACAGTGCTTACCCTGCTGAAATGTGAGGATGCAGTGACACTCAGTGGCGCTACACACACAGTGCAACAGGCATGGACGTCACTGTTTGTGTGAGGAGATCTTGAAGAAGCAGTGAGCCATGCTGATGACAAGAAACAGAAAGGAATTTCATCAGCTCTGGTCTGATGCAGCTTTTATGGTTCTGCCAGCTGTTACTGATCTCATAAGACAGAAACATGACATGGCGATAGAGGAAAAGAGGTCATATCTTGGCCTGTTTTTGTTTTTATCAGATGCTGATCAGATACTGTGAGGAAAAGGGTCTTGCACACTGTCAGCGCATCAGAGCTTGAAACACAGACTGTGGTTTGTGATAGTAAACCAAATAATTTTGTGTTTCAGAATTGTGTGAAAACTGTGGGCGCATGACGCACTGTGAAATTGAAAGTGGCATTGTTCATAATTAAACTGGCCGGTGAAGTTAAAAAAATAATCATTTGATTTATGAATAATCAAAGGAAATGTGGGGTGCAGTCCCCAGATTTATGAAAAGTTCAAAAAAGGAAGTAGGAGGATGAGTTATATCTGAGAACAACAAGTTCAAATCTCATAGTTAAAGATACCATCCTGCAAAAAGTTTAAATGGAAACAGTGGAAACTCAGCAGGACAAGCATGAAAAAAAAATACAAAAAACTTGCAACTTGGAGAACTGACTCCTTTTTATGACTGGCAATTTTCTGAGGTTTCATACTGTTATTATGTTGCCTGAAGTGTTTTGTGTCTATTAACTGGCAGAGAGGGATTCAAGCGTTACATATTTATTTTCTCATCTGTATCTGGCAGGCGTGCTTTCCCAGACTCTCACTGCAACAAAAACTTTGAAATAACCTCAGCATTTATCACTCATCTTTATCTCTGTGGCATCAACACTGAGTCATCTTTGTTGAAAAATCAAAGTGTTCGCAGGTCTGACCAACAGAGGGCCTTCAAATCCCACAGATAGACATCCCACTTTGCTGTTCTGTATGGGGGGGGGTGTTCTTCCTTTGTGATTGCATAACAATTCCTTTTTTTAAAATATAAAGGTTAGAACTAATTTTAACAGCAATGACATCCTGTGAACCACCACTGCCTACTGTTCCTGTTCAGTCGAGTCCTCAGTAGATAAGTTTAGGATTTTCAAACTAGGACAAATTTGAGTAAAAGGAATTGTATTTCTCTGTGAGATGACATTTTTAACCATCTATCTTGTCTGCCTCCACCTACTCATGTTTAGAGCTGACTTTTCTTCAAAATACTGCTATTAGTAGCAGTGAATGTGGGCTCACTGGTTCCTTCCTCTCTAAACTGTCTTTTATCTTGGCTCCCTCTGGTGTCTTTTCCTCAGTAAACTGGAGTCAGTTGAGTAAAAGACACTACTGGGAACCAAGAAAGAGCTGGTAAAAATTCCCTCTGCTGCCTCTCATATAAAATGGCTCCAAATTGCAAGTAAAGGCCAGTACAGCTTATCATCAATCATTAGCAGATCTCGTCATCGGGGGAAAATGAGGAGGTCAGAGAAAAGACGGGTGAGCAGGTGGAAGAGCAAGAGTTGGGGGCGGGGTGGAGGGGGTCTGGCGGTCTGGGACGGATGAATGAGTTCAGTGTAGCCTCACTGGAGGCGTACACAAACAGACTGAATTGTTTCAGTGGTCGTGCTTTGCACAGTGATGGCCCTGCAGAAGCACATCTGTATGAGTGGGATGTTGTGTGACTATCAGGCAATTTAAACTTGTATGGATGTGCATCCAGGGCGGACAGTCTCCTGTTTAGCAGGCCGTGTTCAAGGGGAGTTTAAAAGAACGATTGCCATCCTCTTGTAAGGATTTACAGGGATGAAAGAACAGCGCCACAGAAAAACGAGAAATTGAGGAGACAATAAATGCTTTATCCTATTTCACTTGGGCAAGATATCCAGCTGTGCTGCTCAAATATGTAAAGCCAAAGTAAAGCCAAAGGGGCGCCACCCTGCTTGTGTTTGTGTCAGACCCTCTAATCCAGCTTATATACACTGGGCCACAGTGTACCAGGGTGTTAAATCCAAAGATGAGTTAGGCATAATTTTTTTTAATGCTATTCAAGTGGAAGAATAAGTGGAAGAACTGTCTATAAACCCTATATATATATATATATATATATATATATATATAGTCTTGCTTAACTGTACTGCAGATCACCTGACAAATACATCTGTACGAAACTTTTCCCTTCAACCTCCAAATTGAGCCCTTTCTGTCTGATCCCATCCTGATAAGAACTAAAGCTGTTTATGAGATTTAGAAGAGGAAAGAGGGAGCGCAAGGCTGCGAGAGAGAAAGATGAAAAAAACAAACAAAAAAACAAAAAAAAACAAAAGCAAAACAAAAACAACAACTGAGAACTAGAGAGGATTAAAAAAGATTGAGAGAAGGAGCGTGTGATATTCTTGTCCCTGAACCAGTAGCGCGAAAACAACATAATCCCAGATTTTTATGGATGTTGTTTTTACTGGAAAGCTCTTGGATTATGAATGGCTGTTGCTTTACGACGCCTGTATGTCATTGTGTGAACATGACCCCACAGCCCTGCTGCTCAGATGAGTGAAGCTGAAAGGCCAAAACACAAGAAAGTGTAAATTGAGCAAAAGAAGGGCAGGAGAGGAAGAGATGCATTGCAAGTTTTCCTAAGGTTTTCTGTCTGAGAATGAAGGTACTGTAGGATGTTTGTTAGACGTAGTTTCTGTTTTACACTTTATTGGTCCCCGGTAATTTTATAAGCTAGCGCTCTTCATGTTGCTGTATACAAATGGGATTTTACTAGCACTGTGCAGCCACAATGGCTCACAAAGTTGTGTCATATTCTCCACCTTGACCACTGAATATTTTAAAAAGTCATGGAAACGAGGCTCGTTTCACCCTCTCTTGTTGCACTGCTGGAGCTTTCCAGCTGGTGTGCATATCATCATGCATGTATGGGATAACTGACTCCCATCCACACATGGGTATCTGATAAATTAAAGACTCATCACTGTGAATCCTGTTCTTGTTCCAGAGGAACCCATGGGTGACAAAATAGGTATCACATAATTTCTAATTGCTAGCAACACACTTCTGTGGTTGATGTGAGGCAACAATAATCTACAGTTTTATGTTAACAATGAACCAAATGCCAATCCAGACATAATTATGCACCTACAGAGAAGTATTACACAACTGCAGGGTTCTCCTGCAGAGTTTTAGAGTGAGTTGGAGCCAGTTGTTCGCTCTCATCACTCTAATAGCATTGTTTTCAGACACAGCAGGCATACTGCAACTGCAACATACTTGCTCAGAAATAAATGGAAGACACACAGATAATAACAAACTGATAAAGACACTGAAGTATTTGTTGCAGCAACAAAAGAGCCTAGTATTTTTCTCAGGAGTTGGCAGAGATCAAACACAATGCCAAAGGGAATCCATTAGATTCACCAGGTAGCCAGAAACATAGCTCCAGACGAATGTTTCTCAGTAACAGACTTACTACTTTCTGTAATTAAGAAACGTTTTGCTTACTAGTTCACCATGTTGAAACGTATATCAGTGTTTCAGTGCTGCCTTATGGTATATGTCCAAAAAATTAAAATATCTGATTAAGGCTATGGGAGAGCCGTTAAATTAAAGAAATTCAGTGTTGAAGACAGGATGTGGACCCATGTCTTATATTCTCTCAAATTCTTAGAAAACATCAAACTACTCCGGATTTGGCATCATTATAAATATCAGCCAAAGAGCCTTCTGTTTAAGGACACAGAAATAAATGTTTTATTTCCGTGAAGGACAAACTGTCCCTGCTACAAGTGCCATTTTGAGAACAGAAGAGAAAACAACATCAAGTGGTGTCACAGCTCTTTTTGTTTCCTCTTTAGAAATACAATGTGTGATCTATTTCTTTTGCTTATCAGAGTCATCTGGATGTTAGAAAGCTGCAGTCTGGAATATCTTAGAGCCTACGTGTTTACGGAAAGGTTACAGTATATATAAAAACTGGATTTCTTAGTCTCTTTGACATTATAGGAAGAGATAACAGGATGGGTATAGAGTCATATAATATAAATAATAGAAGGCAGGATTTGTCTTTCTAAAGCAGTTTCACTGGCTTCAGGCTGCAACAGAAAGAGTGTGTCCAGCGTGCATCAAAGCTTCACCAGCTACATAATGCAATTAACCTAATGGTGGCTTGAATTGACAGGTAATGAGCCAGATGCCATTCGTAATGACGGCACTACAGAAAAATCATCAAAAGGATTCTGCAGCATCTTTGTATCTTCGGTGCATTGTTCAGGTTTCAGAGCTTAAATGTGCACTACACTCTCTAATGGTTTTCAGAAACAGTGGATAGCTGTTTGTAGCAAGATGTTTATTGACATGCTGGACTTTTTGGTGTTGAGGAGATGGCTATTGTGTTCCAGGATGTGGTGAAGACCAAAACCTGAGCTAAAACTAGCTAGTGGGTTAGATGTGTATTCAACAGGCAACAGAAACAAAGCTCAAAATTAATGATTAAGGTGCAGTGATTAAGAGTGTAACTAATATTTTTGTAGCAGAAAATTCACATATACAGGCAATCGTGAAGTTAATGTTATAAAAGAAGACTGCTTAAGGGACGCACTCTCTGAATTAATGTGTGTGACTGTGCCCATTCAAAGCTTGGCTGTATAGAGTAGGCACATGGTGGGTTAAAATTTGTGGGTTCAATTCCTGAATTAAGCCATGATTCATATTTAGCTACTACTAGGAACTCATTCATTGATGAGAGGGGATAGCTGTTCATTTTCTTTTTGTCTTTTGTAGATTTCTGCCAACTGCAGTGGAAAGAGCGCAGACATCACAGGTGTCCTTTTCTGAAGCAGCATCCTGCAGCTCTCCTGGGAAGATCTCCAGGTGCTGCCATAACATCAGTGAAACGTTGTCACTCATAATGTCATGTTGGTCTAAAAGCTGGGGTTCAGCAACTGCCTAAGGTCACATGCTAGTGTTTACTGGCATTCCCAAGAGAAAAGTCCAATATGGAAAACAAAAGCACCGGGATTCTGTTTGAATGGTCAGCAAATGTAAGCTAAAGCAAATGGCTGCTGGGAAAAGAGCATGCGTGAAGAAGAGCTCGAGGTGATAATAAAATGTGAATATCACACTGTGATTTCATATTAGTGGCTTTTTTTAAATTAACCCCCCAAAACCCACACCATCTAAGTACATTTACTCTAGGAAATTGACTGCATATTCATAAAGACAAACGACTGGCAGTAGAAAACTCTTGTTTTTATTTATAGCATTTATACTGTATGTATTAGAGAAAAAATACTGTTGCCTATGAATAACAATGACAGTATCCTTCTGCTCTTAGTGAAATGAGCTCATTCCGTTCACTCACGTGTACTGTAAATGACATTTTAAGTGAATGAAGGAGAATGAAAGGGGATCAGAATAAGGTGTGTCTAGAATGTCTGTAATGTAATTTTAATGGAGCTAACTGTAGTGTAGTTACCGTTAATGAGAGTCTCGAGCAAGACTTATCCAGCGTTCATGCTGCGATGCGAGGCCATCAATTAGGAATGAGGGCGGAGACCAGTCTTTCATGCTCTTCATAGCTTTGAAGGAATTAGTCTGTTTGAACATTTACATCTTTGAGTGAAAGAGCGTAACAGACAAGAGGAGAAAGGGTTGAGTTAGTAAGATGCACCCTGCTGCTATCTGAGATAAAGGCTTCTCTGCTGAGGGCAGCTCTGCCTGTGATAAGTGATCGGCTGTAACTTTTTTACACTGCAACTCTTAGTTTTTTGAGATCTAAGAAGCAATGCTCAAGGTAAAAAAAAGGAAGAAAACAGGCTTCTTCAGCATTTTCAGTTTAATAAATGAATGCACAGATTTCTAGATTTGAGGAACTTTTAGTGAAATACTAGGATTTCCTGAAAGTCAGCATAACTTTTCATCGCACACTTTTTTTTGTTCAGTCAAAACTGCAAAAAGTGACTTGACTGCATATTTGCCCCTATGTAAGGAGTGTCCAGTAATACCGCACATATACAATATGCCAATTAAAATCCCAGGAGGGGATGTGGCAAGTCATCTGTGGTGGAAAGGAAGAGTATGACTGATAGACAGAAGGAGGGACAGCAACAGCAAGAAGGGCAGCAAGAACACAGAAAAACAGCCATCAAAATGAATACCAGCACGTAAGAACAACTGTGACAGCTACACCTTCCAGCTGCTGTCTTTCATATGCTAATGCCAGTATAACCGCCTGCCAATGCAACCCAGAAGACAATGTGTGTTTTTGTGTATATCTGCATGAGTGTTTATTCCATATGAACGGATGCACTCAGCACTCAGTGCCACACGGTGCTGGTAATGAGAGTCATCTGGCAGGGCTTTGAATCTTGTGCACAAGCGCAAACATAATAAAGCTTTAACCTTCACTTTTATGTTCTAAAAAAAAAAATTGAACTTAAATGTATGTGTTATAATGTCCTTTGTGATGAGAGAATATATTGTAACAGATTCAAAATTGTTGACATATATCGATACACTGTAACTTTTTTCTTTCATGAGCCTTCACTGATGTCCAAAAACTGTTGAACTTAAATGAGCCACAGATTTTATATTAACTAGCATCATTTCAGATCATTTTAACTTGACAGGGTTAACCCTATAATTGCTTATTTTCTCGCCCAGCAGTGATGGATCAACATTAGCATTCCTTTGGGGATTGTGTTTGCATCAACGTGGAAAGTATCAGGCTTTTATTCTGTCTATAATGATCTGTAGGCAGAAAACAGAGGATAACGCAGGAGAGTTCAAGAAGGCAGACTTGTTAGCAAAAATGTAAGCTACACAGGTGATCTGTACGACAAAGCAAACAAAACCAGCAAAACAGGCCGCGTCAGGCCCACAGGAAGACTTACAGTAATAGACGAGTGTAATGACCCGTGATACAAAGTCAATGTGGCAGGCAGAGGGAAAGACATAGACTGAAAACAGTAAGAGGGAGGTCAGCTTGAGACATGTGGAATACATAAAAGCAGGACGAGCAATCAGAATAGCAGGAAACACGCAGGCAAAGAAAAATGCTCGGAATAAGGAAACGAAAGGTTAGAGTCCACAGAAAAATGGGGATAAAAAAAAAATGGATAACTTTGGTTGGTCTTATGATTTGGTTCCTTAGCAGTGGCAGTGGTGCAGTGGGTAGGCGCTTGCCTTTCAGCCAGAAGGTTGCAGGTTCAAGCCCTGTCCCTCCCCTGCGTTGTGTCCTTGGGCAAGACACTTAAACCACATTGCCTAACGGTAGTGCAGATGCTTGTCTCTGGATGAGTGATCTGAAACCCTCATTTTGTTGTGTGCACAATGAGTTGCACTTTTTAAAAAAAAATTTTTTATTAAAAGCTTTGCTATGTTCACCAGTTGCTCCTTTATCTTTCTGCAGTTTGGCGCTGAGCTGCCTGATATGAGAGCAGTGAAAGGGAACCAAAGTAGGCCAGACAGCTGAATGTAAAGCTGTTCAGCAGGGCAAACTACGCCTTCAGGAAATAATTCTCTCTCGGTTTATCACTTTAAATGACCATTTGTTGAACTTTACATTTCTGAATTGTACACTTTTATGAATTATAAATATTTTAAAAATTCACTTCTTCTGTAGGACCCAATGGGCTGAAGGCTACAAGCCACAGATATGCTGAGTGAGTTGTGAAGGAGAGAGTCAAGCAATTCCATAGATGGCTTTTTCCAGGGATTTATGGACTATAAAACCATCTTTAAACTCATCTGAAAAAAATTACTTTTTTTAATATGAGGTTTTGCAAGTGACAGCTGCCAAATGGTACACTGTCTACTATAATTATTGCTCTGATGATTATGAGTAGCACAGAGCCATGTGGCAAACGCCTCATGTCTGTGAGGATTATCTCTTGGTCCTGCTGGATTTGTCTTGTTTTCAGCTGTTTTAGTGAGCTGATAGAAGGAAATATATGACAACTGAATATGATTAGACTATTTTGAGCTGCTCTAATATCATGTCCATGTGACTGTGTATGTGTGTACTTGCATGTTCCACGCCATGTACGCACAACATGCAACTTGAAGGCAGTCATGTGATATGCAAAGGGAAGCAAGTATTCTGTGAAAAAGGGCTCTGAGTGGCACATTTTAAATCCCTTTGTGTGTGCACATGTGTGTGTTCAAGTGTGGGTGAGCATGTATGTGCATAAATGCCAAAGATCCCAAAGGAATTAGGATGATTTTTGAGGGCTTCCAAGCAGGCCCTGGGATCATGCATTGCATGCATGTCTCTGTTATCTTGCAGTCCACATGCTGAGTTTAACTATGCTGCCAGAATGCAGGACAGAAGACAAATCCCATGGTTAGGCTTTCCAGGTTATCCATGATTCACGTTAGTGAGAATGAGAGAGAGACAGAGAGCAAGAGGAAGAAATAGAAAGAGGGAGAATGTTTTGGTATATTAAGAAGATAGCACACGGGGGGATCAAAGAATGAGTCACAAAAACAAAAGTTAAAAAGGAGAGAGGAGAGGAGAGGAGAGTGTTGAAGGTTCAAGAGGCTGACCAGAAAGGAGAGGAGATCAGTAATCTGAACTCTTTGTCAGAGTAACAGATTAGCTCACACGGTGAAATGATATATGACTGGCAGCAGGCCTCCCCACATGCACACGTGCACAATCACACCCCCACTATGGATCAATTACCCTGTCATCCATGTGTGCAGCCATACATCATCACCTCGATTACATCTCACACGCACGCACGCACGCGCGCACACACACTCACACACACACACTCCAATATAAAGTACACACCACCACCAGAACTTTAGTTGTACTTTGTCTTACTTAGTGTTTGTGTGTGTGTGTGTGTAGAGGTTTACGACCAGGTTCTCTACTGCCTGATTTCTGCGTCCTTAATACCTATTACTGTCTATCTGTTTCTCCTGCCACCACAGGGGAAACTACACATTTTGTGACACAAACATACAGTACACATCCACAGTCACACTTAGAGGGCCAGTGGGAACTACTTCCTCAAATGAACTGCACCGGTCAGAGTGACTGAGTCTGGACAAAGTCATTTGTTGTGAGTAAACTTCTTTGGGCCGTTTGGGTCATTTCGGGCAGCAGAACACACATACAGGCGCACACAGACACACACTCACTCAGGCAGAGAGGCCGGTCAATTTGGATGGCATGGTGTCGATCACCCCTTCGCTCCTTTTGGTGTAGTCTACTGGGAAATGCCCGTAGCTCGGCTAAAGTGAGTTCAATTTAATTTGAACTTCTCACCGCTGAGAGAGGGGCACACACAAAGGCACACACACACACACATACACACACACAAACACACAGACACACAAACACACAGAGACACTATTATTGTTCTGTCCTTCGTGAAGTGACACAAACATTTTTACTGATACATCTGATGCTGTGTGACCGCATGTGTGCTTGTATTTTGTGTTTTGTGCCGATACCCTGGCCTTTGCCTCTTTCTGTTTCACTGCCAGTCTACACTGGCAATAAACCACTAATATCATATATCCAACATGTCTTGGCGCAGCCCATATGGCCTTCTTCACATTACTGTACAGTATCATTTACATTTATTGCTCGCGCGGCTGTGGGCAGGGCAGGGCTTCCTAAATTATACCGCTAGGAGGCGCTGCTCCACTTCAGAGGTTACAGTCAGGCAATCCTCTCCATCTTCCAGGCGGACAAGCAGGAGCGCAGTAACAGTCTGCGTGACTCCCCGACCGCAGCGCATCTCTGTCCCGCCACTGGGCTACTTTCATACTACATCTTTAAAAGAAGATAAAAAAAAAGGAGATTATTGCTTCAAAAACAAAAGCCAGATTTGAAACTGGGTGCTTCCTCCCTCGAGATATGGCTTAATAACTAAGTTTCTGTGCAAAACGGAGTGCAGGAGCGGAACTTTCAGGAGACCTTTCCTTGCACAGGAGTAGTCGCAGGAGCAGCACGCCGGTTTTATCCCAGGAGGTCACATCTGCTACCGGCTCCCTTTTTCCTGCTGCCCGGATTCGGAGGTGGATGGTATGGTATAACTTTTCCGCTCCAGTCGAACTGAGCGGCCGGTGTCACAGAGGAGCTGTTTTCCGCTAGTGGAGTGGGGATGCGAGTCTCTTCACTGTCTCGGATAGCGGAGCGGCTATGAGGAGAGAGGTTCACTTGCTGGGCTAACAGAACAAGACCACACCGCACCAACAGGTATGGGTCACAGGATAGCCTTTTAATGCGCTTTTAGTTAACAGCAGGAGAAGTGATAAAAAAAGGGGAAAAAAGTAAATTACTAACCCATCGGACATGCATGGGCACAGCTGTCACAGTCTACTGGTTTGCTCGCCTTGGAAAACCATTTACGCATAAAATGGATTACACTTCATCTGCTCCATTTGTAAGGAAATAGAAAGGGATTAGGTTTTAGGAAGACATTAGAGTTGTGAAAATTATTTCTAGTGGTGACACCCATCAGCATGGTCTGGCTTGGTATCAGTTTTATTTACACGGTTGTGATTTTATAGCAAAGACAAATGATTGCGGTTCTTTCAGATGTTGCCCAGCCTATACCCTCCCTCTCTCTCTACCTACACCTCTCTTTCGCTCTCTCTCTCACACACACACACGCACGCACGCACGCACGCATAACGGCGCTCAGGTAGCTGTGCGTATGTGGGCACTGGTGGATTCTGTGCGCTATTTTAGGCAGAACTACTGTGTAGTTGTCATTTCATGTTGATTTTTACTGATTGATCTATTGGCTGGATCAAGATGCGCTGGATCCAGATGTGCCTAATAACTGATAAATTAAAGTACGAGGCTGTATTCTTCAAAGAAAGAGCTGATAAGGAACCTTTGTTCCCTTCTTCTTTGTGCAAAGCACTCAGTGGAGTGTTTGCAGGCTTCACCTGGCTGAAATGCAGGCTGCTGCTTTTGCATGTTAAAAATTGGAGACTGTGTATTAAGCGGCGGGTGTCTTTGCAGCTCCATGGATCACCTGATATGTGAATATGAAAACTTTATGTTGACCATGGCAGCAGTGATCACCAGTCTAACAGAGGAGAGGCCGTGAGTTGTTGAATATGTTGCAGGAGCTACTTTTATTTCTGTTACACTTGAAATTAACAAGGGAATGCCTATTTCTAGCCCATTTCTTCATGACCTAGACCTGTTTATAGTGTTGTGTGCACACAAGCTTCTTTAATTTAAACAAAGGGGGCCACCTCAACTGTGAATATTTCTGACACTGCACTGCTCCATCTGTCTCTGTCTCTTCCTCTCCTTCCGTTTTCACAAGCCTCTGTGACGAGCACTGGGGTGGTGAGCCACAGAGGTGAACTGAGAGGGAGTTACAACACAAGAAGGAAGAGAAAGCCAGCAAGACTTGGTCGGGTTGTTGGGCTTTATTTAAGTATTATTTAACTATTATTTGTGGTCACTGATTGGTCACTCCAAGGATGGGCCTTAAATATATTTTTATTGTGGCCACAGATGCTATCCACATGCTTTCCATTTTATTTGCCAATGTCAGATTTAGCAGACTTGGCTTTCTTTTAGTTGCAACTCTACCTCAAAGGCTTGCATCCTGGAGTTGCCTCTTCACTGTTGCCTATCGGACCAGTTTTTTTGTGGGTTCGTGGAGCTCCCAGCTGAGGAATGATGAGATTCCTTTTTCTCAAACTGAAGACTTTGATGTACTTGTCCTCTGGCTCAGCTGAGCACTCTTGCATCTCAGTGAGTGCTCTTCGGTGAAGGGAGTAGTACACACTGTTGTATGACACCTTTTTTTGAGACTATAATTAAACTCACAAAGGCTCCAAACACTCAGCTAGATTTATTGCTTCTTTGAAATCAGCCTATTTCAGCTATACTTACTTTCTGGGAAAAAAGTTTTTCTAAAGATTAGTTAAACTTGTATTAGATAACGTAACATGGCTCTGGAACACAGCTGTGATGATTGCTGAAAATAGGCCTCTGCACACCTACATGCCTTAAAAATAATTTTTTGATGATTTAATTAATCATTATTATATACTTGCTACAAATTGCAACCAGCATAATGTTGTTTTAGACAAAAATAAATGTGTTCCTTTTTTTATTTTGTTTTGTTCAGGTTTTTACTTTATGGAATGTAATCACATTTTTTCTTTATGGATCTGAGTAGCATAATTGCAACAAAATATCAGCCTCCAGGGGGGCATAAGTCCCAAAAATGACAGGTTCTTGAATTTTTGGCTCCAAATCTAAGTCAGTCCCTTCAGATGTCCATGAAAAAATATTCAGTTTTAGAGCAGCCAGTAAAATGCTTTCGCTCCATACAGCTAATTTTCTTCTCCATATAACCTCACTTAAGGCTTAAAGTTAGACGTATGGCAGCTTTGACTGACAGGAGTATGCAGACAGGCAGTTATAGCTGATAGCTGTCTGCTAGGTCTCATTTTAGATCACTTGATTCACTGAACTGCACCTCTTGACCAATTTTCCAGTGTTGGTGCACTGTTGAGCATTTTTTATGCAATTGAAACTGTGTGGGAGAAAAAAAAAGTATGTGCTTCAGTTTAGGTGAGTTAAGCTAGTATCCTTACTGATTAGCTGATGTCTGTCTGATGCAACTGTGCAAGCTATGGATTGACATTGCTAACCAAGTTTGCTAGTGCAAGCTTATATAGATCATGTAAGAATATGCACAAATAGTTAACACCACAGAGGCTGTGTCTTTTAGGACTCTGTTGATTCTGTTGATATGGCAGAGGAAGCAGAAGTTTGTGTGGCTGTACAGTTGTGCTGAGAATATCATTGGCAGTGAGTTAAATGGGTTGGTTCTGGGTTCAAGGTTATATTAAGTTTAGTATGCGTGCACTTGATTGTTCGTTTGGTAGGAAAACAAATCTGTT
The DNA here is from genome assembly GCA_015106715.1 of Bujurquina vittata. Lineage (NCBI taxonomy): Eukaryota > Metazoa > Chordata > Actinopteri > Cichliformes > Cichlidae > Bujurquina > Bujurquina vittata. Next base: position 57,345 of record VUQK01030852.1, read on the forward strand.
TTCACAGTCACACTATTTGGACTAACCTCCCTTGTTTGTATATGCAAATATAAAATGTGTATGTTTGCTTGTTTTACATTTTATATCTTAATTAGTGGATAGAGAGGAGAAAGCCAGAGATGCAACAAAGGTCATAGTTGCCATCTTAACTCCTACACCACAGTGGAAACCCAGCGCATGCACTGCTTTGCTAAAAAAAATAAAATTAACAAGTGTCCTGATTTGACCCCTTTCTTAATGGTTTATAAATTCCTATAAATGGATATTATTCCCTCCATTGTAGCATTTGATTGACGATATCAGGCGTCCACACAGTACTCCTGTCTTGGACATGCCTAAGGTGACTCTGGACTGCAGGACTTGGTCAGATTGAACCAGCTCCCCACAGCAACATGACCAAAAGTAGATGCATTTTGAGAGGCATGAAATCGTACCAAGCTTTCATGTTTCAACATCCCACAATTTTATGTCTCCCTATGCACTTTTAACACACACTCTACCCTTTCCTATATTTTCTGACTCACTTTCTTATCCATCTCCTCTACCAATAAGTCCTCTGGGTGATGGGAATAATGTCAGAGCTGCTATCCAGAGAGAGAGAGAGAGAGAGAGAGAGAGAGAGAGATACAGACAGATGGAAAGATAGGAAAAGAGACATACAGTAGTTGTAATAAAGACAAAGAGATCAACCAGAAGAAAGCAAAAATGCAGCATGTTTCCTATAAAAGGTGATCTCTTTTTCATTTGCACCTCCTGTAGCTTTGCACGATGAGTAGAGAATAGGAGAGAAGGGGGGAAAGGAGAAAAGGACAAGATTGAGAAACAGGAATGAGTGACACAGAGACCTAGACAGAACGAGCGAATGAGAGGAAGAAGGAAGCTACAGGGGATAAATAAAAATAAATAAAAAGCATGTGTCCTATAAAAGAGTGTTCTGTATTTCATTGGCCATCTCCAGTAGCTGTGTGTGGTGAGCTGAGGCCCAGGGGGGACGAGTAGCCACTCTAAATGTGTGTAACCCACATAAAGAAATTGTTTCTGGGAGATCGAGCCCCTTAAATTCATTCCTAGCCGTCAGCCCTGTTCTTATCCCACCTCCCAAAGGTGAACTATAACATCCAAACACATATATTTTTTAGATTCTTTCCCTCTCACGCAACACACAGACACACGCACGTATTTCTCGCGACAGATCCAGACACACACATCAGTCAGCAGAACCTCATTTTATCTTTGTGCATTTTTTTTGCTCTGAATGCACACAGATACACTACACACGCACACACACACACTCATTTTTTGATAAACATACTTTTTTTTCCTTATACACATTCATAGAAATGCAGACACACATTGCTTTACTCCCGAATGGCTTGTGTGGGACAGTTATGGTGACAGCTACAGCAACATCAGTACCTGCTGTGGAACAAAACAGCGTCAGAGAGAAACAGCAGCAGATGCTGAGCTCACAGCTCCAGGATTACCTTAGCCTGAACAAACTCCATTACTGCCTCTATTACCCAGGTATACACAGCCCGGGAAAAAGCACTTTACCGAACCGCTGTTTACCCACCACCTCTCGGCCCCACACTGCTTCCCTCGACTACAGAGCAAGGAAAGGGGTGAAGAGCAGGGGAAAGGGGGGCAGCTTCATGGGGGGAAGGCATGAGGAGTGTCTTTCCCCGGCTGTGTGTGTCTAATTCAGGTTAATGTAGAGGGCGGATTGAGTATCCACAAGAGAGAAAAATCATTATTAATCCTTTTGCTAGTCAGTCACTAGCAAAAATTCAGTGTCAGCGTATTTTAGAACTGAGCTGTTTGGAACAGTTATCAAGCAAAAGAAAAAAGAAAAAAAGATGTAATAAATTATTATTATTTGTATTTACTATCACTGTTAATCAACTGTGTTTAGATTTTGGCCCGGTTGTTGGATAGTTATTATTATTATTTACTTAAATAAAGAATTATGAAATGCTGAATTAAAACTTCAGCTTCCAGCTTTGCAAATGTGCGGTTTTATTCACATTACTGTAAACTCAGCTTCTTTGGGATTTGAAAAGAAAACACTTTTAAGACAATTTGTCAAAATATCCAACTTCTGCCACTTCTTATTTTTCATCTGCATCTGTTTGGGAAAATTTTCAGCTCTTGGTTAAACGAAATCATTAATTTTAAGACAGCATGTTGAGTTCTGCCTTTCAGGAACTGCCATTTCTCATCATTTGTTACATTTTGTGCGCTAGAAGATTGATGAATTTACTGAAAACAATAAGCAATAGATAATGATAACCATTTATTGCAGAGACAGACAGACAAGACAGAGATGATGAGGGAATATAGTGGCAGTGATTGGGGTATGTGAGCAGGGTGAGGCGGCGTGTATGTGTGTGTACATGAGAGCTTTTCCAAGGCTGTTTATGTGATTGCAGAGCCAGCAATACAAAGCTGAATGGCTTTTGCAAAACAGCATAAGTGGATGAGCAGAAGGTTAATAAGGGAGAAAAGCAAGTGTGTGATTCCGTGTGAAAATACACTATAAGTACGCGTGCATGCCTGAGGTGAGTGATGAACTGCCATGTATTTGAGCTGAAAGCCATCCATCACCCTCATCAGTGGCTCTTGGGTCCTGTCATTACACGTTTCCCTTCATTTACACTGTTAATAGCCATCTCTCTTGACCAAACTCTGCTGTCTCACTGTCAGCCTTTCAAACTTTTCTTTTTTTTCCCCGACGCGAGCCAGTGGCATAAACAGATGCAGTACATCAGCAAGTGAATGCATGGCCGTGCTCTGACAATATTCGAGGCATTTGCTGCTTTTAAGTTTCAAACTAATTCAGAATAGGTTTCAGATTACAAGGTCAGTAACTCGGGAAGCTAACACTTAGATCCAAACTGTTATTTAATGTCTCTGTTGCTTTTGAAAGATAATGAGCTTTTAGCAGGGAAATAATGCTGATGCTCTCAGTCACCATCGAGGGGAGCCACACGCAATCAAAATTTTGTGTAAAAGACGATACATCACCAAACACTTTTATTTTAAATGTGCTTGCTTTTAAAGAAAAGTATTGTCAGAACAGGTTATGCAATGCAATGATAATAGCCGCCATAAAAATATGGAGCCCTTTTATAATCTGTCTCTCTTACCTGGTTTCCAGCAACACATTCTTGGTACAAATCCAAATTCTGCCTTGGCTCCTTTTAAAAGCCAGACTACACTGGAGAGGTTTTTGAGAACTGCTTGTTACGTAGCATTATTTAGCAAAAGTTGGAGACAAAAATATTGGCAGACAAAATCTGCAGACTGCACCTGTGAGTTATCTTTGGGCTTAGCTATTTCGTGGTGACTGTGGCTCTTGTTGACAGCACCAGTCTTTCTTTAGTGGAAAACATGGTCATTTCTAATTGGGCTGTAAAGTACAGCTACATATTAGTCTGGTATCTCAGTACAATAGATGACTGAAAACCATAGAAAACAGTAATGACATACAGACTCAGTGAGTCAGAATGCAGAACAAAAGATGACAGGATATGTTTCCAACCTGTTAAAGCAGAAACTTCCCTACATGCTGATAGAAATGCGCTGTCTTGTCTCCAAAGCATGTACTGTATGTACTTTCCTGAACCACAGAGGACAGCACAAAGAGCTCCTCATCCAGTGATTTCACATTTGCACAAGTTCTAATGGTGTGTTACTAAGTAAAGGCATATGTTTTTACTTCAATTCCAAGGCTCATTTACAGATAATTGGCATTAATCAAAATATGCTAGAATAAAGTAGATGTTCCTGCACCACGGTAGGTAAATTCAAAGAGTGCAAGTGAACCATTGTTAATACTGTGGTAGCCAACTTGCTGTGGCATGTTACATCTTATTAAGGAAGCCGTTTGATTTGTTGATTTTGGCGCCACTATAGCTTCTGTTAATGAGTTTGCAGTGACAGAACTCTCAGCCAGTGTGTGGGCTAGGAGGTGGTATTACTTTCAGCAGCCATTATAAACGAACCGACACAGACACTCTAGCTTTGGCGGTGTCAGAGCTGACTCATTATGGCTGATGGCAAAGAGGAGCTGTTAGCCAGAAGTCTGAACTACACCACACATGCAGCCCTCTGGCAGCTTTCTTCATCAACAACTAGACAGCAATCACTGCGGTCATTAGGCCAGCAAATTAGGCCTTACCTTGTGTGCCTGTGTGTGTGTGTGTGTGGGATTCCTGTCTCTGTTATCTAGAGGTATGTTTGTGAGAGTCTTGTCTTGGTCAGTCCTACGGCAATGATGAGGTGCAAGGTAGGTGGAAAATCAAGTCCCCAAGGCTGAAAAATGGAAACCACAGAGACACTTAGAGCCACTGATGAACTGAGCCACTGTTGATAGATTATAATGAGAGTTGTAAACTCACTCACTCCCTCACTTTGTCTTCCTTTCTTTAATAATTTCATCTTATTTTTTTTATTTTTTTTGCCTGGCTGTAGCTCTGGGCTTGTCCTTCTGTCTGTCCGTGTTTATCTGTGTATGCCCTTTTATCTTGTAGTCTTTGATTATGTTCTTATAAGTGGAACCACTAGCTATTTTACAGCTGCCTCATTAGGTTGTCAGGCAGGCCCACAGCACATGCAATTATATCTAATTATGCAATTATGAATTCAGAATGAAGCTTTATATACTGTAGACTGGTATGTTTGAGCTGGAGCACATGCACAGCAGTAATTAGTGCAGTTTTGTGGGTACTTGTGCACTGTACGAGTGTGTATGTAGCTCACTAATAAAGGAGATAATGAAGAAATAGACATGGATGAACATGCACATTTAATAACTTTGTGTTACCTTTGAGGACTTCTTTTTTACACACTGTGTGATTAGTCTCAGTGTATTTATTAGTGTAGAGGACTGTAACAAAACAACACTCCGTTCCACTCTTCAGCTTTCTCTTATAAAGCAGAAGGATTTGTTAGAAAACAAAAGATAACTTAAAGTTGAAAAAAGTTAAAATCTAAACAAGAATATTAACTTTAGATTCTAATCCTGCTTAGTGCTTAAAAGCCAAAAGAGTGCCTACACGTTTAAATCTCTGGAGCTTGAAAAAGGCCTTTTTCAAACTCCAGAGACTTTTATTACCTGGATGACTGAGAACCTACACAGACATGCATGATTTAATAAAAATTTTTAAGGAATGTGGTTGATATATTGCAAGAAAATGTCATATTG
>VUQK01030855.1:2123-19623 GCA_015106715.1 Bujurquina vittata
TAATTACGTTTGAAGTATACCGGCGGCAAAAACCCCCCCCCCCCCCCCCCACACACACACACTCCTGTCTGTGATTTAGCAAGATAGATAGATAGATAGATATGGCACTGTGGCTGGAGCTAAATGCACATAAATTCCCTAAGATTTGTCTCTGAATTATTCGCATCTGAAAATTTATATCCATGTGCAACACACCTACATCCATAATGCATAAACGGTCCATGGTCAGCTTCAGTACTGGGGCTTTAACTTACAGGTTGGCCTCAATCTGAGCTCTTCGCAAGCAGCCATTTTTATCCTCGGTCCATCCTTTATATAGAAGCAGGATGACAAAACTAATGGACACAATGTTTATTAATAACTCACGCTTTACTTGGTGAGAACTAAAGTGGCTCTCTGAGCTGCAGCTGCACCGTGGTTAGCCCGTGCTGGCGGCTGGCTGAGGTCGGTGGGCTTTTGAGTTGGATAAAAACTTTAGTCTCCCTATGAAAAAACTGACTGAGTCTAAAGCAGCAATATGAAGAATGGGATTTCATTTTCTTTGCTTTGTCCACGGTATTGCTTTTTTTATATGAGTGAAGCAATAAAGTGAAAAGGTACACTATAGCCATAAATTGACAGGGGCTCGACTGCAGCAGTCCGTAGGGGCCCCTGTGCTTGTGCTACAGATGATAATTATGTTTTGTGGACTGCTCTCTGCTCTCTGCATTATGTCGCTGTTTCAGAGAGGTGATGGAAAATGCTAATGGTTAGCAGTGTGGGAGACTAAAAGTTGTGTGAGAAAGCAAGTGTGACAGGCAGAGAGAGTGAGTCATTTGAAAGGTCAGCACTGTATTAGCTCTCGGTGTGCTTTTGAATTAAGTAATCTGATTAACTTTCCGCATATCGATGTGTTTTCTGCTGCGACTGAATGAAAGCAGATGCCACACGACTGATTTTAGCACGAGTGAGAGAGTTCAGCCTTTTTGCCCAGTTTTTCTTAATTTGTGCATGTTATTTCCCAATTTATTTTGGTAGGAAAAAAAAGCTGATTGTGTTTTAAATTTCTAATTCTGTGTGGTGGCAACGGTGGCATTTTGCTCCAGTTGAATGAAAACGTATCACCTTATCTTCCCCTCAACATTTGTTGTATTTCAAGCCAGCGGTGGATCACAAGAAAAGCACAACCATGAAGAGAAACCCTGCCGAGATTCTCAGCTGTGCTCCTTATTTTCTTAAAATGTATTTTTCTACATAAACATTCATCCTATCTAGTCTCTTTTATCCTAACACAGAAAAGAGCCTGCAGCTGCAGGGGAGTAATTGCACCAAGATATTTCAGCGCTATTTCTTCCCCGCTAAGGATGTTTGAGCCTGTTTCATTTTTGTATTACAATATAGTGGTAATTTTTTTCTTGTTTCCTCTGATAAATTAAAGTTTTATTACTCTTTATGCAGTTGTGCCTTTGGTCTAACATGTTTGCTGAGGGACCGGAAGGAGGGGAACGGTAAGCCGTCTGCAGCTGCTGCACGACACGCTCAAAGACTTTTTGATAATTGTTGTCTACATGTGAAGATTGGCTAAAATCTGTCAGTCTGGCCTCTTGAAGTGAGAATGAAAATTACTCTGCTATAAGCAATGAATGCCAACCTGCAAATTTCCATATACTTGGACTTTTACTGCTAAAGTCCCTCCTGGAAATTTTCTAATTCTGGTGAATTTTTGCAACGCATACACACACATTTAGGCTTTAATTATTTCTTTAAATTATTTCCAGCACTAGTTGGCCACCTGCAAAAGGGTTCTAGTCAGCTATACAGCATTTTCTGCTCTGTGAACATCTGCAGACTTCACTTTTTCCTGGCATTTAATGATGGTATACAGCCCAAATTGCCAGAAGTTGTCAGCTAGCTGGGCAACTGTTGTTGTAATTAGAAGGCCAATTAAGTGGAAAATTAAAAATATTCCTCTTACCTTTAAACAAGGGCAGCAATGTGTTTTTCCGATAATGAGATTCAAAATGTTGCTGACCTTCCGTTTAGCTGATAGTAAAAAGTGATGTTGATGTGATCATGTTCAGCAATTATTCATTTAAAAAGATTCCTGATTGGATTAATGGGCAGGAGGTTCTGCAAACAAACATAACAGATAGTTCATAGCATCTTTCAGGAATGAAGGAAGTGAATGTACATGAAAATTGCTTGCTTTTGCGACCTATTACTGTAAACTAGTTCATTTTAATCTGAGTGAAATGAACTCTGACCTTGATCATTAGTTTGTATAGCAGTACAGTAATTCCTAAAAGCATAGAAGAAAGATGGACTTTCAGTTAAATGTATATACCTATATATATAAATATATATATATATATGTATATATATATATATATAGTGCCAATTCACAATAACTGTCACATACAGACCCACACTATGGGGAAGAACCATAGTTTACTAATGCGGGTTTAAACGTGTAAATCCATCATGGGAAGCCCCCAGCAGCCTAAGTGTTTTGCAGCATAACTAAGGGATGTTTTTGGTCACCTGATCCAGCTCTGTAAGCTTTACCAGAAAGGACTTCCAACAAGTGTCTCATTTTTAAACCTTGTCATAGAAGAGCATTGTCGTTGTTGCTGTGTTGGAGTTTTGAAATGGGATGTGAAGCGAGAAGTAGGTCTGATTATAAAACCGTACTCTGATTGGGCAACAATTACAAAGTAGTGTTTTTCCCCAGTGTGACTGAAACGAGTGACAACAACAAAGTGTTTCCTGAGGTCAAGCCTGCGGGACGTTTTCCCACGCACGTCTACAGGACCACAAGTCTTTTTGCAAACTCAACTATCGCCCCCTGGTTTCCTATAAAATGATTGCAGGTTTAAGACACTTCCAAGCTGGCTTAGTTTTTCAGAATCAGAAGCTACATCCACCTTTTATAATGAACGTGCCTACAAGTGCACCAAAAGTACCAGCTTTATAAGCACCAAGAACTTGTGAGTGCCATTTCACACTCTAGGCTATTAAGGTTGCTGTCAAATGTGTTCTTTAAGGGTTTGAGCCCAAACCCAATCAGATATGAGTGACCATCTGCAACAAAAAGATTACAGTAAGAAGTTGGTGAATATCATGTCCATCACCTGCAAACAGAGTGTTTAGTCTTTAAACCACAAGCTATAAATGCTTTTCTATAATCTTCTGTTAATATGTATGAAAAGCACTCAAATGCGTAAGTTAGCTTGCTCTTGCAAAAAGACTCCCTATACACCGTTAGTAACTCAGTAGTATATGCTACTCAAGAAAACTGCTTTGCAAGAATGTGTTTATACATTTACCGAGAAGACTTGTAGTATAACTTGACTGAATTGTGAGTTGGTGTTGTTTTTAGAAGGGGAGTTTTTTAAGTATGTCTCAGAGCTTCAAACTGTGCATGTTTGTGGAACAGTCCACAGTTATATAAAATATTACATGATAATATCTTACACTTCTGACTTTCTAGCTCTCTGTTCCCTCAAACTGTCACAGACTTCGTTTTCATGCCTTTAACTACAAAAGCTTGGTATGGAACCAGTGAAATGAGTTTATTTCAGCACAAGAGGAGAATCCACTTATGTGGCTGAAACGACTACAGTATATATCGAACCTTGTGTTGTGATTTTTTTTTAACGGTTGTCTTTCTTTGACTTATTTTTCTCTGTTTCTTAGATCTGACGGTGACTGCCATTAAACACAATAAAAAAACTGAGACCATTCAGCATTGCCATAAAACAGACATCCGTGACGACTCTTTCCATAAACCCAGTAAAAAGGGAAATATTGATGGTTGTCAGCTGATCTGATCAATGTTGGCTGGCCACGTCTTTAATTCATTAACCACATGGTGCATGGGCTTTCAGATGCAATCTATCCTTGAATAACAGTGAGCTTCCCTGACAGGCTTTGTCATCGATCTGCCGCAGCTCGGCGGCTCTGCCAGCGGAGATCAAACCCACTGGTAAACCTGGGGACGCCTGCTGTTTGTCAGCGTTGACTCACACCAACAGGAACAAGGATGGAAGCAGGAAGAGGAGGGAGGGAGGGAGGAGACGGAGAGGGAATAAGGGACAGCTGTGGTTTTTGCTGGATATTTGCACGAAGATACAGTAAGCACAGAGATGGGAAACTAGAGATGGAGAAACGGAGACAGACAAACACACATGGACAGATGGAGACTTAGAGAAAAGCTGACAGGGGGAGTGAAAGAAAAATTGAGGGATGGAAGTTGACAGATGCACAGATAAACAAACTGTGGGAGCTGATGGGTAAAGGAGCCAGAGGCACCCTGGGGTGCTCAGTGATCAAAAAAAACAGTAAACTCCTTTATTGTTATTCAACTGGCATTTTTTCATGTTTTGTGCACGGCGATTTTAGCTGACTTGCTTGCAAAGCTTCTTGGCCTTGGAGGCTGCAAGGGAGACCCGGGCAGAGCGCGAGTTTCACCAGTGCTTGAGTCAGCACGGCAGACGTTTGTGCTGACAGTGCCTCAGCGAGGCCTCAGAAACCCTCTCCTCCAAAACAGGGGGGGGATATCATTATGTCCAATCAAACCTGCAGTCCATGAATGGCAATGTGGGGAATATAAAAAAATAGAAAGTGCAGGTGAATAAGCTAACTGAAATTAGATCCTCTGTACATTTACTACACCCTCAGTGGCAAACTGTTGCACTGCCTGAGTCTGTGAGGCACACTTTAGATTCAGGGCACGAAGAGCATCAGCAGTCTGTTCATCAAAAGTTTAAAATGAAAAGCTTCAGTATGAGCGCTGCTGTTTCAAAGTAAAGTTTTCAAATATTCACTCCGTCTGCATGTAACTTAGAGAATTGACTGCATTTGATACTGTTTGGACAAGAATTCCAACCGATAAAATCTGCAAATATTAGATAAAGACGTTCACCAAAGATGGCAAACAGTGTATTTGCAATATATGTAATGCTGCATTTGATGCACCGCTTGTTGAGCAAGCCACAGTCAACAGCTCAGAGCTTGTTTGTTGGCAGAGCTAGAAAAATAGATGTTACGCAGCTTGTAAATTCACAAAGTTGCTCTCATTTTGTGCCACTAAATTCATGTTAGAGTGTGACAAAGAGCCAAGAACTGTTTCTCGTCTCTGGAGGACTGTTGTCAAATTTTTTGGTGGGGAGGCTCTTTAAGAAATATTCTCTCAGCAAGCCAGCTCTTTAAGATTTAAAACAAAGTAAAGAGGACTATCACATGGCTCCTCTAAAACATTTAATGGGAATGTGGCACACGTCTTTCAAATGTGTCAATGCTTTATTTTCTTTCACGATTTTGTGGATACAAGCTTTTTTGTGTGTGTTCAAAGGCGATGAGGCTTCCAAAGTGCTTCAGGGTTCATTTATAATTCAAGATTTTCCTACTTTTTTTTTTAAATGCAGAAGAACTGGACTGGGCTTCACCAGAGCTATTTTAATTTAAAATTAGCATTCTTTTTAAATACTTACATTGACTACAGATTTTTTTTAATCTAAAAAAAATACTTCAAGTAAATTCTTCGCTTTAAATTCAGAGGGAGTGCTGGTTTGTTTTTGTTTTTTTTAGTGGGTAGCACATTTTAAAAGCACGTGAAGATGCTGAGATCCAAACCCCATACAGTTGATATTGACCATGTTATGAATGAACCACACACACACACACACACACACGCACACGTGCGCGCACACACACACACACACACACACACACACACCACAAACATCCACGCAATTTGACATGCACTGCTGAGCGTTTGCTTTGAAGCATCTGCGATCCAGAATATTCCTCCTAGTATGAATTTCTCACGGTTGCTACATCATAAACTCTCGTGCTCTGGCTGCAGGATGGAGGCAGACTTCACAGGTCAGACTCTAAATCTCTTTGACCCAAATACTCTCAGGTTGCTGTCACATATTTACTTGTACGTCTACACTGAGACAGTGTAGTGTCATCTGGGCTTTCATGTTTTAAATCGAGGAGAGAACGTCCCTGCAATAATCTCAAGTGTAGGTTCACATTATGTTTCCTCAAGGTCAGTTTGCTGCAACGGAGTGGAAGAGAAAGGAGAGCAGAGACAAGATGACATATCTTTTGTCTGTGAAAGAAACACACCATCATCTTTGTGAAACAAGGACAACTGGCAGAACCATCTTGTTTTGCCTTCTGCAGCAATCTTGGAGGAACAGGCTCCCAGCGAGTTTTTATTCGCTTTCACTCACAGCTGGATGACTTACTCCATCCCCCCGAGGTACACACGTATCACGTATACTGCCGTTTGTTCTTTGCTGATGAAACGCTCCTTTGTAACGCCAACAGATTCCACAACAGTAAATGTGATCAAATAGAGGATTAGCCTTTATTTTTTTTTATATCACATGAAACTGAAAAAGATAAGCGGAAGTGAATGGATGGATGGATGGATGGATGAGGAGTGTGGGTGCATGCTTAAGGAATAGTTGGAGGAGGTGGGAGAGTTTGATAGGAAGACAGATACTGCTCACATTTTTGTCAGTAAACTATTCAACATATATCACAGCCATGAGCCAGTTAGCAGTTCAGCACAAACACCTAAGTGGAAAAACCCCTGTGTTTGTCCAAGCTGCTGACACACAACTCTCTGTGAACAACAAACAGACACTGAAACATTTTATTTTGGGCAGTGATTTCTGTGTTCAAAAACCCACTTTTGTATAAGGTATACAAATCTTTCACATTAAACTCCCTGTTAAGAAATTAAAAGTGCATAAAGGGCAAATTAGGGAAGTGAAAGCTTACGCATTTTAGCGACAACATCTTGCATGTAGTATAATGAGCTGCTCTGTGTTTGTTCCTTTATACTTTTTTTGTTAGGTGATAGATGAAGTCTGTCACCATGTGTCGGACTAGTTGGTTGCTGGGCTGATGTGCTCCTGTGATGATCCCTGACCCTGAGTCATTAAAGGGAGGTCTGAATAGACTGTTGGTTCTTGATAATATAAAGAGCTGTGCAGAGGAGCTCAAGTTGATTGGTGCTCTCTCTTGATTTCAGCGCACACGAGAGGCAATCAAAATGAGGTATAAAAAATACATCTATAAATCAGAAGTGGGAAGTAATGAAGTACAAATACTTCATTTTCATTTTTTTTAGGTATCTGTACTTTACTTGAGTACTTTCTACTTCTTACATTTGAACCACAATTAATAAAACTTTGTGGAGAAATTCCTCAGGGGCAGAAGGACTCATGATTTCATTTCAAGGTCAAAGGTCAAGGTCACCCCCGAAATAAAAAATCAGATTTCATCACTGTCAAAATTTTAAAATTAATTTCTCAGTGAATTATTCATTTATCAAGATTTAATTTGGTGCTCATGTACAAGCAATTGCTGTTAATAGTTTCTTGTCTTCTCTGTTTTCAATTAAAACACAATCACAATGATGCAAAGTGAACTGCAAAGCCTACACAAAAATCCCATACACACACAGACAATTCATAGCTCAGCAAATGTTTGTTTTTCCTTTTCCTCTGCTTTTTAGACGATGCTATCAGGGTAAGCAAAAGTAACAAAACATATCCAGACTACAGAGGCCATTATCTGTTAGTGTGGATCTCATTTTTTTAAAATTAAAATGTAAAATCATATTTTACAGTTTTTAAAAGACAATAAAATAATGTACTGTGTTGGACTGGTGCAGAGCAGCTGTAGTGTTCATGGTTACATTAAGGGTAGCAGACAAGCTGATGATGATTAGATTCACTCACTGAATTCCACCAGTTTTATGCTGTCTAGGGACTGGAAATCAGCCATGATAGGCCATCATGTAACATCAGCTCATATCTTGATGAATTTATTGTTGGGTAAATCCACAAAGAACAGCAACACAGCTTAGCTGATAAATGAATAAAAATAATACAATCTACTGGAGCTCACAATTGAAATCATTGTGAATTGTTCCTCTGATTCTTTTCAACTTGCTGTGCTACTAAAACCCATCTGCAACCCACCTCCCGCTGTAACCCCTGACCACACTTCTGTTTAGATGTGGAGGTAAAGTCACCCATCTACAATGTAGGCAACAGCAAATAGAACATTTGTTACGTCCTCTTTATTTTTCTCTGCTTGTGTTTTACATAACAGATGTTCAGGCTGTGTGAACTCATTACAATTAGAATTCAGAATTTAGCGTGAAATAAAGATTGTATTTCCTTGTATAAAGATAATTTAATTATGAGATTAATGTGGTGCAAGGTTCAGTTTAATTTGGACAAAAATAGCTTGGAGAAGAGCTACTTTAATAATTTGAGATCATTTCAGAGCATGTACTTTTTCACTTTTACTTGAATAAAGGGGCAGCAGTGGCATGGTGGTTAGCACTTTCGCCTCATCGTCCACTCTCGCTCGTGCTGCTGCTGGTCCGAGCAACGTCATAACGTACAAAGAGCTGGAGTGAAACTGGGAGTTAAAAACAATGAAAAGTGTCCACTGTCTGTACTTTTCATGCTGAAGTTTTTCCTTTTTTGCTGCTCTCCTGTTCCTGGTGAGCTCCACTGTTGCTCCCTTCCCTATTCTGGCCCAGTTATCAACCAATCAGCATTTGGCAGAAGAGTGTTAATCTCCGGGTGTGCAGTTAGGTGTAATACTGTAGACTGGTGTTTTGGTTTGTTGATTGCATATTGCATTATATATGTGTTTGCTTCTGAATGCATGAATTTGTGTGTATGTGTATGCATATAGATAGATATTGAGTTGACAATTTTAACAGCGTGAAAAGGTGTAGGATTAAATAAGTTCATCCTGCTCCTTTTCGAGTATGTAAACTGAGCAGTACAGTGTTGATGGAGGCAACTCAGTGTCAATTTTCCATTGTTTACAAGTCGACAGTCCATTTTTTTTGCTTATCTTTTATTTTATTTTACTTTATTTACATGTTTAAAATCAATCAGTGAATGTCCACTTGCCATTCAGTTGAAGAATATACATTCTTCCATAGCAACCTGTGGTTTCCAGGGTCACTGATTGAACTCTATGGCTGTGTGACAGGGGCTTCAGCAACCTACAGCAACTGCTTGCCCACCTGTTGGGGAATACACTTTTTTTTTTAACAGAGTGACCAGTGGTGTCTGACCTGTCTCTGCACTTGTGTGACTTAGGAAAATTTTGTTACTACTGAACAGAGCAAGGCTGGCTGTTTCCCCTTAGCTGCAGGCTGTCACATTATATTTATCACACAGGTAGCGGTATCAAACTTCTCATCTTTTAATGGAAGATAAATGTGACGATTAAAGCTTTCTTAGATGTCCCCTCACATCAGATGACCTTCTGAGTAGTTGTTGCTTTATATGCAAAACACAGCGGATGAAAGTAAATCTTTGGCTTAAGGTGAGGAATGTTTGATTTCTAATGCAAATTCATGTATAGTTTTTCCTTTTTGCTTGTAATATGGCAGTAGATGATGACTGTTAATTGCTGTCCAGTTAGAGTAATTGAGATTTGTTAGAAAAGCTGTTTTTTTTAACAGTAAATCAGTCAGAAAAAGTCACACTGAATTATGCAATAACAAAAAATTGTTATCATCAGTTTGTTTAAATAATAAAATACAACAGATCTTTGTAGTGTCCATGTTGGCTCCGCATTCTGACTTGAGACCATCAAAGGATCACATAAATTTGGAATTGCTTCCTGCAGTTTCTCCGATCGTGTCAAACCATTGCTTTTAAAATCTAAATGGAGCAGCAAGAACAGAGAATTACATGAAACCACTCTAACTCTCAATCACTCTCTCCTACATAAAAACACCTTGGCAGCTTTCCTAATATACTCGCCGAGCTGCTGCTTGTACACTTTCTTTTCTCTCGCACTCATTTTAATCTCTATTTGCTTATTATTTACTGTTTTAAAAAAATCAATGCACTGTGGTGGCTTGGGGTAGAGAGTGATGTGAAATTCACTGGAAAATTGCAGAGCCGATCATTATCCGCAGTAGGGCTTTGTATCTTGCAGTTTATGTGCTTTTAATTTGTTCTGTCTCTGAAGCATGGAGCTGACCAGTCTGCAGCTCGTAGGCGGATGTAATGAAACAGATGCTTGGCAGATGTCAAGGTTAAAACGTGTGAAGGAATTTGCTTTCTGTTTAACAGGCTGTTGAAAGCATGCCCTACCAGCAGCCTCTGGAAGTGTTTGTTATTTGGTGTCTGTTTCTTTCAGTGCACACGCATAAGAAACCTTTTGACTTTCTATGTATGCATCTGCAATCAAAGCTTTCAATTTTTCCTTGGGTATTAAGGTTGGATAAGAACAGAAAATCCCCGGTCTCCGAGGCACGGTGACAAAGTATGCAGAATCATGAACTGAGATGATTCTTGCTGCACTCTCCAGCTTAGATTGAAGGCAGCTGCCAGCCACAAAGACGATCATTTTTTAAGATACTGCCTTTTTGAAACTTATAAAAGACCAGCACTCATCTTTCCGCGGGACACACGTGGGAGAGAAGCACCTATAGGGAATGAAGAAAAGGCAGATTTCTCGTCTAAAGCTGACAGCACTGCGCGCAACCTATGTGGATTTATTCCAGAAAAGTTGTACTTTCTCTGCTGCATTATTTAAACTTTTCACACTTAACAACACACTTCGATGTAAAACTGATATTTGTCCCCTTTTTTTTTATTTTTTAAAAAGAACAGGACTCATTACAAAGGGACTGAGTAATGTTGCTTAATCACATGGAAGCTATCTGATGTTTTTGGCATAAATTCTCTTCGGGAGGATTCTGTGAGTGATGTTTTGAGATTTATGGTGTTGTGGAGACAGAGGGGAGGCCTCAGCTAGTTTTTCATCTTTGACAGTAACAACTTCTCAGCAGAACAGACCTCCCTTTAGCGCAGGGACTGTTATTACCTCTCAGCTATTCCTGCATGCACAAACTTGGTCTTCAGAGCTCATTTGGAGGAGAGTCAGCTCTGCAGCCTTGCATTTCGGTTCATGTTCACCCCATAGGTTTTATCATGGGCTGAGTTTCTATATTTTAGTCATTCTATTGCTGCTTTGCTTTTTGACACTTACATAAACACCAGAAATGTATCTAGAAATTGACAAGACATTGTCTTTGTTAGCACAACATTACCAACCTGATTCTTTTTGGACACGTGAAATTGTTTTGCTTCTCCAGTATTTGATTTTCAGCTGCAAAATCAACAAGAGGGCGACATGAGAAGTCATCAAAATGTGTGCATGCAATAAATGTGCCTGCATTTGACTCTCATTTCTTATCCTCAGCTAACCCTGCTCTGCTTGCAGTTGTAGCTGATGATTAATTAATACTATGTTCTCAGTAATGCCCTCCAATCATGCCCTGTATCATCTGCCCTGCGGGGAGGAAGATTCAGTCTCACTCTGCCCACCTCACTTACTGTGCTGCAGCATTGGGTCACCGTCAGGTCATTCCAGCAGAACCTGTTCAATAATTCAAGCCTTGGACTGGAGAACTGGGACCCACATGTCACACACAATGAGGGAGCATATGACACTAACCTCCAGCCGGGCGCACAAATTATCAGCGGATGCTGACGGGTAATGAACCTAAATGACCTGACATGAGTAGGGAGAGATAAATTACGTCTGGGACTGCAAAGCCTTACTCAGAAGGTTTACACGGGTATCCTTTCGTGAGTTTGATATTTTCACATTTTGTTTATTTGCTTTCATGCACTTAGACAAGAAAATTCAAAGAAACATGGGAGACACCACTTTCATGTAGTGTATGTGAATCTACCACAAGATTGCTCCTAACCACAACTCAGAAAGCAGTTTGACTGTAAAATGGGAGAGGCCATTAGCTGCAGTGTTTTTCCTCTTTAGTATTGTAATTTCAAGCAGGACAAAGAAAAAAATCTATCTATCTATCTATCTATCTATCTATCTATCTATCTATCTATCTATCTATCTATCTATCTATCTATCTATCTATCTATCTATCTATCTATCTATCTATCTATCTATCTATCTATCTATCTACCTACCTACCTACCTACCTACCTACCTACCTACCTACCTACCTACCTACCTACCTACCTATCTATCTATCTATCTATCTATCTATCTATCTATCTATCTATCTATCTATCTATCTCATTTAGACTGAAGAAGTCAGAAACACTGCAGGGCAAATACAATCCTACAGGCAAATGGGAACCATGAAGAGGCCGCTAGTAAAGCTGCCAACTGCCAAGTACCTGCAGAGAGTAAGGCAAGTCCTGAGGGGTCAGCTGAGTGGGAAGAATAAGATCCGAGGAAACACAACCTACGCCCTGCCAGCCATCAAATTTACCCTGTTGGGATAATAAACTGGCCAAAGGAGGAGATAGCCACTTCCATCAAGACACAAAAGTTCCTTACCATCTATGGAGGGTTTTACACCAAATCCAGCACTCTGAGACTGTCTCCATATTCATATCTTTTTCCCTACTCTCCGCCTTTTTCTTTTTTCTATCTTGCTTTTTTACTGCCTGAGTTGAGTTTGAGTTTTTTCCTGGGATTGCCATACTACACATACACTTTTGTGAACAAAAACACAAATGAATAAATAAACAAAATGAAAATAAAAACGCTAACAAGAGGAGCCTGTAGAGAATGTCTAGAGCTCATCTTGGAAAAGCAAATATGTTTAGCACATCAATGCATTCAGATCATAATTCTAATTGAAAAAGCTGCCAGACAAGACAGGTTTTTAAAAAAAGGATTTATGAATGATTATGGCGAATAAACAAGACTGCACTCTACTAAAAAGAGTCGACTATTTAGTTTTTTATGGAAGTAAATACTGGTTTGAGCCTGTTTTTCACTCACCAAAATGAGCCGGAGACCAGCAGTTCCATATTAACTGTACAAACATGTCACCGAAATCTCGGTTTGAAAAATGAAGCATATTCTCCTAAAGGTGATCTGTTCCTTTTATTTCACTGCTGTTTTTTTTTGATGTACAGAGGAAGTACTTCAAGTGTGCAAGCTTCATGTCAAGCACTTTACTGCTGAGGAAATTCAGTGAAGTCAGACCCTCTGCTGGCAGTGGCTACTGTAATTGGTCATGAGTATGCACTGAAAGGTTTTGACAACTTCTGAACATTTCAAATCCCCACGGGAAGCTTAATAATCACCCCTTGAGGTTTAACTAACAAAGGAGGGAAATGAGCAAGAGCATCAAACTTCTCCATCAGCTGAATTAATCAGGAGCCTGAGAGCGCTCTTCACAGCGCAGGCTAGCATCATGTCTAATGACTGCAAGTTAGAGCACAGTGTGTCCCCAATTGAGCTTTGAACACACAAGGAGAGAGGGGACAAAAATATCATTGTGCTTCCATTACTTTTCAGGTAGCAGAGGGGAAGTTCAGACTGAAGTCTTGGTGCAATACCAAGAGACGGCCTTGCAGTGGGGTTAAAGTGGCAAATACAGATTTCAACTGGAATAATTGATTTTATACATATAAAAAAATGTTTTGCCATCCAAAGGATCACGTCTCAAATCCAATGTCCTTTTTTTCTCTCTCTTTTTTTTAATATACCAAAGCAAACAGGTACCAGCTCATTGTGCACTAAGATCTTGATTTGTTCAATAGCAACATTCCCAAGTGTGCCTTAATACAGTGCACAGTTTGCATAGCAGGCAAGTCTGTAGTTTCTGATTTGCAATTCATAGCAGCTTCCCTCACACGTTTGCTCTGGTGTAATAGACTCCTGTCATTGATGAGTCCCTGGGGTGTGCAGCGTGAATCCTTTCTCAGGTCTGTATTGATTGGTCCGAGAGTCCTACCTGATTTACATTGACAAGAGCAGCAGGGCCCAAATGAAAGTAAGCATGTTTCTCAAATTGGAAACACAAGGTCCACAGCGCTCTGCAAACAGACAGCCGGGAAGGTAGACGCTGACATTTGGACTGAACACCGGTGAGCAAAGCTGACTCGGCTATTTTTGTTATTTCTTTCAAGGCAGCGGTCACGTCAAATTAAGTATGCACCCATGATTAAAGGGTTATTTGAGGTTTATTTGGTCTACAAACAGTTTTATTTTCAGTTCCTTTAGTTAAGAATGATGATATAGGGCTGTTGTTACTTAGTGGTGCACTTGTTAAAAGATAGTGTGGTTTATTAATTAAATTATTTATTAAAATTATATATTTTTTACTTCATGAATTATGATCATCATTTTAAAAATAATATTTTGTTGCAATTTTAATGTTAGTGTAATTAAAAATGACTTTCAGCTGCTCCCTAATTTCCAAAGGGGTTACCACAGCAGAGAGCTCTGCATATTTGATTTGGCACCGTTTACTGACACAACCCTCCCATTTCTCTGGGCTTGAGACCAGCATTAAGAGTATACTAGCTTTTGACCTCCACTTCCACTGGAGCCACTTCAAATATATTTAAAGCAATAATAAAATAAAGAAATTGGGTGTGAATAAACATTAATATAATTAATAGCTGTTAATGTTTTCTATTTTGTATTAAATTTGAATGCTTTACACTTAATTTATTTACTGTTGTATTATTTTTTAATTACTGTTTTTATATTTTAAAATGATTCATCTTTTATTATTACAGCCCTTTCATGCATGAATTATGAGAACCTCAGCCAAGAATAATTTTTGTTGTTTTTATTGTTTTTATTTCTCTTTAGGCAAGAAAAAAAATGCAATTAAAATTTTGTTTATGAACCTGTTTTTCATGGAGTTACAAATATGTCCACTCAGCTGGACACCACACATTTGACTTTTCAACCTGAGAAATATGTATTTAACACACCAGTAAAAGAAAGTGCATCCTCAGATCCTCAGATCAACTGTCACTACTGCTAATATGGACTAAAACTGATTCTGTTAATTACATTCAAATAACAAATTTAAACAAACAAACAAACAAAAGAACTCCCCATGTCTGGCCAGGCGGTAGCAGAGTATGGGAAGATGCACAAGCATCCACTGTATTGACTGATGTCGCCTCTCAGCAAGAAGGCCCTGGGCTCAAATCTGTTAGTTTGGGCCTTTCTGTGTGGCGTTTGCATCTCCTCCCTGTGCCTGTGGAGGTTCTTTCTGGGTACTCTGGCTTCCCCCCACAGTCCAAAGACATGCTTGTTAGGTCATTTTTATTATAAATTGGCTGTAGGTGTAAATGATTGTGTGTTTTTGTGTTACCTGTCTAGGGTGTACGCTGCCTCTTGCCCTGTGAGAGCTGGAATATGCTCCAGCCCAACAGCAACCCTGAATTGAATAAGCGGAAGAAAATGGATCGATGATCGAGTAATGTCATTGCAGGCAGTCACCTATTTAAACATTCAGCAGAGCAACATTATCATTCATTAAGAGTCATTTCTGGCCCCCCAAATGCAAATCGTATCTATAAATATGCTTTCATGTTTCTTTTGTGGTAAGAAATCAGACAATGTGCAGTTTGTTACAGAGAAAAACTGCCACCTGCTGCTTGTGCCAGCACTGTCATAAGAGGAAACTTTGTGAGCTTTAACAACCAAAACAAAGAGATAAAAGATGCTAAAATGCTCCCCAGAGCTGAGGGAGTCTGCTTTGTCATTTTGACTGAACACCTTCACAATACACACACTCATTTGATCCATATTTTGTTTCAATATATTGATTGGTGCAGCTCCAAAAATTCCCACAAATGAATATGAATGTAGGCAGGAGGAGTTCAGTGAAGTCACAGACTCAGTTTTGATCTCCTGTTCATTTATAACAAAAATCCCCAGAGGCAAAACAGTGAGTTAAGAGTCAATATCATGGGCTGGATGTCTGATTGTATTTGTTCTTTATTTCTGTGACATTCATTTATTGAACATTCATAAGCCCTTGAATAGTGAATCATCATGTTTGTTTAGAAAGTTGTGCCTTCGAATTCAGCATACACAAAACTTCTGTCACCTTAGATGTCTTTAGAGGTCGCAATGTCCAGCATTCAGTCCTGGACTGCTCTCAGACGGTGGGTGGAACATGTTTTTAAAGCAAAAACATTAATTTGTATTTGACAGGGGGCAGATGATAGAGGGAGGCTGATGTAATTATGATGCTGAAGTCGGCTTTGCCTGGTATGAGAGCCGACCGTGCCAGCAGCTCAAGGAAATGTGAGCCTAAAGAATGTCAAGGGTTTTAGTTTCTCTGAAGAACACGACAGATCTTGGGAAATGTCAATGTGTAAACACATTAAAAGGTTACGCTTCATCAATCACATGCACACGACAGGTGCACAGACGAGTCTGCACACGAACAGACGTTCACTCAGATTCACAAAACGCACATGCGGACTGACTGCATCGGTAAATGACCTTTTTGTCTAATCCTTATTTTTGAGTAAGCAGCACAAATGGCTTTTTCATGAATCTCAAAGACAACCAAATTACTTTTCTTTGTGTGGTAATTTCTGTGAGAAATGGCAGCATGTGCAACGCAATGCCTGAAAAATGGTGTTTGAGCAAAACCAAAAAAATAAAACAAAACAAAGCACAGGACAAGCACTCAAAATTTCCTCAGAGCTGTAATTTATACACCATTAAAATGCAGTATTTTGTTCTCTCAAAGAACCTTGAATAATAGCAGGAGCATTGCACCAGGACAAAAATGATTTGGTCTACATAGATACACCACTCAGCCACTCGCTTCCCATTCCCTTTCTGCATATCCTAAATTGTATTTAATAGCTTCAATCAGTGTGGGGATAGTGAAGCCCTGCTGCTAATGCACTAGTCGTGTTTGAAGAGGGGGCATTGTGGGCGAAGCATCAGCCCGTCTGCCATTAATGTTGCATTACATGTCCCGTTCCCTGCTATAATTACAGCTCTTTCTCTGCCTCAGTTCAGACTCGTGCCTCGACCTGAGGCTGAGAATAAATCCAGTTTATCAGGTGCTGAGGAAGAGACTGGGCCTGGAGCACACACAGCTCGCCTGCGACCATCTCTTCCCAATGCAGACGTGTGGCTCGGAGCTGGGAGTGTCAGCCAAAGTATCAGCTGCATAAGGCGAGCTGCATGCCAGATATTGTTGGTCTATCCACACAGAGTTCGGGATCCCAGCCAGAGAATTACCATGCGCACCGGGGTGGAGGAAGGTGGATAGAGATGAATAGATACAGAAATCCTTAGTCACACTGTGCTGGAATGGCATCTGCTCTGAGATTTGTGTGTGACAGTGAGCAGAGAGGACTGTTGTGCTTTTTTCCATTTTTGATTTTTAGGTTTTGCTGAAGTGAGGACTCAACCTTTCAGATGTGTTGCTGTAGGAACAGCAGGCTGCATATTTCCATAAAAAGCTGAAATTACCCTCAGCATTAATTTTTTTCTGCCTCATGTTTGAAGCTGTAGCATTTGGTCTTAGTAAGAGCAAACTAATGGTTTACAACTTTGAAATCTCAGGGTATCTTCTCTAGTAATGTGTAAATCATCCAAAAAAAAACCAAACAAAAAAACCCCACAAAAAAACCCAACAACTCTTATGGCTCTTATCTACAGTGTTGTGCAAAAGTCT